>JANHFX010024036.1:6541-31390 GCA_027560015.1 Chloroceryle amazona | reverse complement strand
AACTGAAAGCGCTTTTGGAAGCAAAGAACATGCTGAATGGCTTGTCCCTTGTTTCCTCTCTGCTTGATGAATTAGCATAACCCCACCCTACAGTTTGTTCTCAACCAGAGCTAGAGAAGGACAAATCCTATCATTCAGTTTCAAATGCTGTTAGATTCTTCTGATTATTATTGTTAAGCAATATTGTTTCCTTTGAAAGTTTCTGTCTTGTTTCTGAATGATTAGGTATTTACCTCTTGGAAACTCTGTATGTTCTTTTCTGAATAGTGATTTCTCATGTTCTGTTATCACAGTTACTCATTAAAGGTAGATATGAACAGAGATATCCAACAATTATAATACTTATTATAGATATTAGAAGAATGACATTTGTACATGAATAAGATTCCTCTGAAATTATCTTCACAACTCTTTCACATAAAAACTCAGTAAAAATGGGAATAAGCATGACATGCCTTTAAAACAGACATTAAACAAGAGAAAAATAATCATATATGTTAGGTTATTGCTTCGAGGTTGTTTCCTAGTATACTGATGTCACTTCTCCTAGAAATTTTCTAATGAAATTGCACTGCGACTCCCAAATTAAAAAGTAAGTAATGCTAATACTTATGACTGCTACATTTGTTAAGAAACAGTTTTATTGATTCTTGGTTTACACTTATTTTCCTATGAAGAAACATGAATTCAGAAATCAGCCTGTCTTCTCTACCAGAAGCAGAGAAAAGGTCTCTCAAGTAGTACGACATCCCTCAGATGAATGTAAGAGCATTGCTGTGCACAGATTGAACTAGAACTTCAAAGAAAGTACCAAGTTTCTGCAGAAAAGTCAGTCTTTGGCGAAGCTTAACCTGCTATTAAAACAGAAATTTAGAAAAGTGCAAAAAGTTGACAAAAATCTATACAACTGAATAACTAGAATAAAGTCCTTCCCCACCCCCAATTTTTTCCATGCTGAAAAGAGAGCAGGATTTGAAGAAACGGAGCTATAAATAAAGGAATATAATACAATTCGGATGTGTCTTTCATCCAAGAACCATAAAGTATTTGGGAAATACTGTCTGCCCTTAAACATACTAAAAGCCATGTTTATGTCCACATGTTCAAATCAAAGCCTAGAACTGCAAGCTTTATCCAGCATCAAAGCACTCTTTCAGTAATCAAAGCCATAAAACCTTTTCTGCCCAAGAAACAGTGTGTCACTGTTCTCACACTGACACCAAGAGGAACTGTTGCCCTATGGAACACCTGCTGAAAATGCAAAACGTGCATTTGCATGTAGTCCATGGTCTCCAAGACTGTAAGCCTATAAGTAATCCACTTCACAGAGGAGAAAACAAAGCTCTGTCAGTTTTTTTAGGTAAATGTTATTCAAGGATCCCTTGGAACTAATCTCTAAGCATCTAGGACAGCCAGAGTAGCACACTTTTTGTTGCAAGACTCTCAGAGCATGAGGGAATGGAGACTCCATGTTAAAAAAAAAAAAAGAGTAATTCTCTTCTTCTGCAGCATCTCCAAATACATTCGTTCTTGGTTTCCTGATCTTGACATTATGTCAAAAAAACAACAGCTGTGCACTTTCACTCCTTTTAATGCCAGGTTTCCATCTCCAGTGGCTGGTGCCAAGCAGAATGTGACACATCTGAGAATTCAGCAGAGACTCAAGTTTCAAATATATGAAACCATACCAGTCTTTGTCTCATATTATTATCAGCTACCAAGGTAAGAAGCTACCTAAAAGGCTTCAGCTGCCCAGGCAAACAGACAGGTATGAGGATAAGATCAGGCACCATAACTATGTAGTTTCATTTCTTTAGTTTTCAAGTTTGCTTCTACCTCTTATCCTCAGAAGAATAAATCATCCAGAATATCCAAACATGAAAATCCAAGGTCATGTGAACACTGGCAATATGAATGTATAAAAGCTTTTCTGCACAAAGTGTGTACCTTTGCAAGCTGTTTTAATTCAAAAATAATGAGTTTTGAACTTACACATTTTAATTCACATCTCTCAAATATAAAAGGCAAGCTTAACAAGTCTAAATACATTTAATATAATTGAAAGTCCCTGCATTTTCTTTTTCACTTGGTTTCTGGCCCAGCCTTTCTGTGTCAACGAGTTTGTACAGTGCCTTTCAGCACAGATATGTGTGAGACAATAGTAGAAACCTCTCACATATTGTTTCTTGGTGGTGACCTCACAGAGAAGTCTACTCCATTTGTCAGAAATGCAGAATCTCTACTCTGGCTTCTCTGGAGGCTTCCTCCTATACTAGGACACAGCTTCCAGATGGACTGGTGCTGCCAGCTTAACCCTCTGCTGTTCCTTGTGACCTAGCTTCACCCCCAAATTCCCCTCTATCTAAATATAGGAATAGTACAACCCAGTTTAGTTTGGTTTGTAAATACACTATGGTTCAAAACCCTGCCATCAGTTTGTAGAACTGGTAGATAATTGAATACATATATACATAAGCTGCTCCTGAATAGAAATCTAACCAAATTATCATTTATGTACCACATTTTCCGTAAAATCTCCTCAATCCTTACAAAATACCAATGATTGTTCTACAGTTATTATTCAAATGCATAAATGTCGTATATTGAAGTAAAAATTGCCTCAGAAATGAAGAATATGTTATCAAAAAGTGGAACAATAAATAGAAGTTTTCTGCATTTTATGTATGTTTGAATCAAGGAACAAATAAGCTCAGTCCTCATAACAGTCAAAACATCTAAACCATGGCAGATTTACACAAGAAGGCCAGAACTCAAAAATATATTCAAATATATTGCAATATAAAAGGAAGCATCAACTTTTATGTATAATAGCCCTGATAAACATTAGTATTACCCCAAGAGCCTTTTAGTATGACAGTAACTCAGTCTACTATTCTGAAAAGAAAACCAAAGCTGTTTTCACCAATAAAAAACACTTGTAGGAAATCAGTATGAGAATACCTTTCCTAGTTTTTTAGTTCCTACAGGTATTTTGCAATGCATATTAATTACATTACTCTTCCACAGTAAACATGGGAAACTGCAAATACATAATAAAACAAAACCTAACTGCATCTATAAGTGTTATTAGCACATGAGTGTTATTTGTTACATCAAGATAGACAATATGATTATTCCTTACTCCTGCAGCTTCTCATTGCAGACTAACCAGATAAACCAAGCTACTAGGACAACTTAATTAGCAAATTGTAGTTTTTGGAAGGTGTTACTTCAGATCATCATCATACACAATTACTTAAATGAGATGCGTATTTGAAGGAAAAGCCATATCCCATGGGTATATTTTGGTTAGAAATACTTGAGGCTATCTTAGCTGTCAGTATTTATAACCTAATCCCAGAAAGCTCTTGAGTTTCTGGGGACTGTCCTTCCTTTTTAATTAAATTGTAAGCTATCTGTTCCAGAGATGCAAGACTGAATACAAAAGGTAAGTCTATTTTTTGGGTAGATTTTACGTATTTGAGCAGATTTTCTCAATTTTGGTGCAAGCTAATACAGCTTGATATCAGCAGTTATGAACCTCACTGCAGAGAATAGAATTGATTTTTTTTTTTCTTTTATTTTTGTTGCTGTTGTAGGAAAAGCCATTTAATGGAGTTCTGTTTCCCATATCAGCTCAGTGACGGCTCATCATTACTTTGTGACTGAAGGCTGTGCTGAACACTTGGCAGAACTGGGTTTATTCTGTTGACAAAGCAGAATTTTGCCGCAATCTGCTGAAATTCCTAACCAGAGGGGGGGACAGGCCGCCTCTTCCAGCACACAGGTTCCTCTAAAGCAGCTTTCTACTGCTTTTTTCCTTCACAGCTATACGTGTGGCTTAAATAAACCTATCATCTGTGGTGATTTCAGATAGCAAGATGGTATGGATTATTGAGAAGAAGATAGAAGTCCCTACAGTGGCATGCAGCATATGCACATTTATAGATATAGATGTATAAGGTTTTAAATCTACGAGAATTTTTATGAAATTATTTATTAAAGCATTGCCTTGCTTATGATGTCATTAATGCAAAAAATAGGAAGGCCCTAACTTAGATGATTATTTAGGTCTACCTTTCTGTGTACTTACAGTACGAAACAGTTACTAATTATATAAGATTACACATTATTTTACACTATACACTTAGCTCCTTTACGTGCCCAGTATATACTAGTGTTTCCTAACTTTCTAATGTTTAACATTTCAAACTCATTCTCAAACATTTCTCTCAGTGCTTTCACTAAAAACTTAATTCTGTTTCTAAATCTCATTGGATCTGTTGGAATTCAGAGATGTGACTATGAGCCATGCCATGGTGAGGCTCACGAGTGACTATAATATAATTTTGTTTATTCTGAGCAGGGAAAGAAAAGTAGAAAGGAAAATGAAGAAGGAAGAAGCAAAGAAGAAAAAAGGAAGAAGAAAAAAAAAAAAAAGGAAGTTACTTCAGGGCATAGAAAAAGTCACATTACTCTCCAGAAGGTCCACTGAGTTTCCCAAATCAAAACAGAGGCATGGAGAGACCGTGTACATCAAGTGCAGCTCAAAAGAAAAGAGAGTGGTTATATAAACAGTACATCCTCTCTCCCGACCAAAAAAATCCAAGAATAAGACTGGTTTTGTGAGGAGAGTGATAGGTTTGACTGCAGCACCACTAAAATATCATTCTTTTATCACTTGCCCTCATTTCAGTTTTAATAAGCTCTCTTGGCTCTCTTATCTTTTTATGTTCAATCCACAGCAATTAAACAGAAATGCAAATGTCAAACCCATTTTTATAATGGTGTCTCTTATAGAACTGCAATAAAGTCAGCAAATGATATATTTGTTAAATGATCTATCCTCTTTTTCTCAACAAAATCTAGCTAATATGAGGATAATGCCCGTATATGCACCATATGTGAGACTGCATGTTGTATAAACATGGGAAGATTATTAGTTACAATTCTAGCACAACTTCTGAGGAAGCATTAGACTTTGAAAGCTCAAATCAGTTAAATAAGGCAGGAAGAGAGTTTATGAATATTCAGTTTGGATTTGAAAACAGATGTTCTATTTGACCATTAAAAAAATTACCCCTTATTTATTCACTATATGCAAACATCCAGTAAAGTGAGATTGTGTTCACAAAAATATCCGGTAACTACTTTAATTTAGATGTGCTTTCATACAACCCCCACCCCCTTAAAGGGAAGACTCATCATAAAACAAACAAGAGAATTCATATTTATTTTTTCCATTTTTTCTCTGAAAGCAACCTAGAAATCCAATTGAGAAACAGAGGGTATAGCACACAAAATAAATCAATAATGACCTGTCTTGAATAATCAATAACACACTATCACACTGATGACAGCTGATCAGTACCACTGGTAGAAAAGACCTCAACCAAAGTATGAGGGGTGTGCTTTGCTGCTAGACATGTTTTGACACAAAGCCCTATCCATCTCCAGCTCAAGTATTTGCCTGTGACCTCAACCAAAGTCAGCCAAGTGTTTCACACTCTGCAATACATTTGCCTCATCATCTGTGAAGTGTAAAAGTGTTATTTTACAGAGGCAGAACTGACATGGAAAGACTATGTCTTCACTCCTCCCAAATAGTATTATGATTAAATAGCACAAAAATAATTAAAAATAAATTCTGAACACACCCTTTGTAATTATCTCCATTCCTGAAGTAGCATGTTACAGTATGAAGGAGACAGAAAATTTACAAAAGGAAAAGCTAAATTCCTGTTTTATTTGTAGCATTCTTGTCACTCTGTCCTTTTTTTCCTCCACTTGTTCAGCCTTTATATGAATGATTTGCAGCCACGTATAACAGCAGGAGTGGTAATATTAGAAAAATGTTGCCATTTTTCTATCATAGAATCATAGAACGGTAGGGGTTAGAAGGCACCTCTTGAGATCGAGTCCAACCCCACTGCCAATGCAAGAACACCTAGGGCAGGCCACACAGGAACAGATTCAGGCAGGTCATGGAAGTCTCTAGAAAAGGAGACTCCACAACCTGTCTGGGCAGCCTGTTCCAGGGCTCTATCACCCTCACAGTGAAGAATTTCTTCCGCATGTTGAGCTGCAACTTCCTATGTTTCACCTTGCTACCATTACCTCTCATCCTATCACAGGGCACCAATGAAAAGAGACTGGACCCTTCTACTTGACACCCACCCTTCAGATATTTGTAAACATTCATAAGATTCCCTCTCAGTCTCTAGGCTAAACAGTTCCAGGTCTCCCAGCCTTTCCTCATACAAGAGATGTTCCGGTCCCTTAATCATCTTTGTAGCTCTCTGTTGCACTCTCTCTGGTATTTCCCTGTCCTTCTTGAACTGGGGAGACCAGAACTGAACACAATATTCCAAATGTGGTCTCACTAGGACAGAGTAGTGGGGGAGGAGAACCTCTGTCCACCTGCTGGCCACACTCTTCTTTATGCACCCCAGGATCAAACTCCTCCAAAGTCCATGCTGGATTCAGCAGCAGATGGGAACTGGATTCAGGAGCTCACAGACTGATATCAAAGGCAGAAGGCTGGATAGAGTCCTCCTCAGACACCAGCCATAGTACAAGAGGTTTTAGCCCATGTTATCTCTCAGCTTTATACCGAATATGACATACATGGAATGGTATACATCATTGGTCATGTTTGGGTCACCTGTCTTGTCCGCTCCTCCTCACAGGTGACACCTTTTTACTTTCTTAGGACCCTTTTGTGGCATACGAAGGCATGGACCCCAGTTGAAGGTGCAACCTGAATCAGCTTTATTGAGAGCACACCTACTTTTATACCCTTGGGGATTCTATTTATAGCACATGGACTTTTATACCTCCAGCCCTGGGGGGTGGTACTTCCAGATGTTATTTATAGCATATGCAGGCTTTTATACCCCTAACCCTGGAGCAGAGTACTGTAAACATCAAGCATTCTCTTCTAGAAGCAGACACTGGCTGAAAAAATATGCTGTTTACTTCAGAATGTGCAGCTACCTAGAAGAGACTTAGCTGAGAACTATAACCACTGAACAGAGAATTGGTTTTGTTCTAGTTCAGTGCAGGACAACCAGGCAAAAGAAAGGGTTTACATGGCAAGGTGGTGGTGTTGGATGGCTGCAGAGGTGGCCTGTGTGAGAGGAGGCCAGGGGCTGCTCCATGTCAGACAGTGTTCCAGCCAGCTCCAATAGATCTACGTCAGGATGTAGTTTAGCCCAGCAGCCAAGCTGGCTATGCCCCTGGGAAAGAATATTTAAGAATGAATTTAAGAAAAAAATAACTGTGCAGCAGCTGTTTGAGAGAGGACTGAGAAAAAAAACTGTGAGAAAGCCCTACAGACACCAAGTTTGGTGAAGAGCTCCAGGTGCTGGAGAAGAGATTTCCCTGCAGCCTGTGAAGAAGACCCTAGTCATCCTTCTGTAGCCCATGGAGCAGATATGCAGACTGCAGCCTGTGGAGCACCCTATGCTGCAGCAGGATGACATTCCATGAAGGAAGCTGCAGCCTGTGGAGTTCCAGCACAGGAGCATGTTTTCTGGCAGGAGTTGCTTCCCATGGGGACTCATGCTAGAGCACAGTTCCTGAAGGACTGTACACAGTGGAAAGGACTCATGCTGGAGGTGAATCTTGAAGAATTGCAGCCCATGGGAAAGCCTCAAACTGGAGCAGCTCATGAAGAACTGTACCCTGTAGGAATAGGGTAAATTTGAGGAGGAAGGAGAAGCAGAAATGAACTGTTATGGACAGACTCCAACACTCATTCCCTATCCCCCTGTACCTCACCAGGAATGAAGGTGGGAAGTTGAACCTGGGGAGAAGGAGGAGACTGGAGGAAGCTGTTCTTAGTTTTGCCTTTGTTTCTCATAATCCTACTCTATTTTATTCTTTCTTAATCTGCAATAAATTACATTGCTTTTCCCCAGTTAAAGTCTGGTTTCTCTGTGAAGGTAATTAGCAATTAATCTCCCTGTCTTTATCTTGATCCACAAGTTTTTTCATCTTATTTCCACCCCCCCTATCCTGTTGAAAAGGGGATTCAGAGAGCAGATGGGTGGGCATGTGACAGCCAGCTAAGTAATTTTGAATCCCAGAAGTATGAGAAAAAAATGGGTTTGAATTTTTACTGCCCCTCATTCTCCAATAATATTTCACTAATCCTACTATCCTCCTTAGCAATATCCTCATACATTAAAAAATTACTTTGTTTTACATAGGCTATTATATATTATAATCTTCAAAAAGTATATTCATTAGACATGAGTTACATGATTTTCTGTGGAGTTATAGAAAGGAGACAGAATCAACACAAAGATGACATGGTAGGCAGAAGCATTACTTGTTTAAACATCACTTTTAGAGACTAGACAAGAACAGCACTTTAATTTACCATACCATGTATTCTATTATAATTTTAAATGCTATAAAGCAGAAAAAGACCATAAAATGTAGCATGACTGAACAGCTGTCTTTAAAAAGACCAGAGTAACACTGCATTGGAAAATAAATTGTTTGAATCAAATGTGGGGGACACTATGCACTGAGAAAGTACTATAAAATACACCATTACCTGCAGCTGGCCCAAGTCAGAGTTCATCTTTTCTATATTTCTATCTTTTTAGTCTTTTAAATTTTAAAGATATGCTTGTTACTTTCTCTTCAACTTGTCTATGATGAAACATTTTAACTTTGTCTTTCTAAAAAGTTATAGTCTTCCCTGCTCTGCTCTCACTTTTTTTTTAAATATATAAACTGTATCAATAGCAAAACATCTTGAATATGATCCTAATCTGTCATATAAAGTTATGAACAGAAAAATAAATGCAGAATTACACAAGTTCTCACTAGCACTTTTCAAATGCTTTCCAAAACACTGATAGAAAAACCTCAAAGACTCCGGTAGAGGAGTAGCTGTAGGTACAAAGCCATGTCTCCTTTATGCAGTAAACAATAACAGCACATGAATATATGTAGGTAAAAAATGGGAATTTTGATAGAACATTTGCTGTTTCTCATAATAGATTTTCAACCTTCACTTCTGTAATTAATTTCATAATAATTAGAAAAAACTAAAAGGTACAAAAAATAATTCTCATCAATGCCTTGCCCAAAATAAATCACTTATAACAACTGGAGCAATCCTCTTAGCCATATTTCAATGTTGTTATTCAAACACCTTACACCTCTCTGTGAAAATTCTCTTTAATTTCATCATATATTCAAGTGTAACACACAAGAGGAGTTGAAAAGGAGGCCAAGCAGTGTTACTGTGCAGCAGAACTAGCACAGAATGGTTACTGCTTTAGGTCCCGAGAGGTAGTGGTGTTATGCTGCATGCAAAACAATTTGGCCAGCTCCCTAGAGAAGAAGACTGAATAGGACATATCATTCAGTATTTCTGAAAGTCTGAAACAAGGATTTGGATGCTTTCATTATCTAGCCAGTTGAAACAACTTGAATATAGCTCTTATTTACTAAGCAGGCTGGCCTTTATAGTCTCTTTAATAGGTCACAGATACTTAGTGGTAGAGGAATATAAATGTTTATAATGGAACACAGAATGTACAAATCCATCTCTCTACATCAGTTTTAAACCCACACTTATAACTGCCTTTAAATTGAAAATAAACTGAAATCCCACATGCTTTCCTGTAGTTCAAGTCTCAGAATTGTTAACATATTATTTGTATTCTAGTAGTGTCAAAATGCTCTGGTCAAAATTAATACCTCCCTGGTTTAGGTGTTGTGTATGAACACTGAAGAAGAAAGCTTACAACTGAAAAACATTATATTAGAAAAGCATCAGTCTTTGAAAAGAGGAGGAAGAGTGTTTATGACACAAAGCTGTATTTTTTTGATGTCTTATTTCTGAAATTTTACTTATCATTTTTCTGAAATTGCAAAAAAAAATATTAAGGATGAGTGTGCTTAGACTACAACTGGTGACACTGAGAAAAAAATAGAACTGTCTGCATCTTGAGAAGCAGAATGTAAACAGAGCAGCCAGAAAGACTGGAAGGAAGTGAGGCCTGGAGGAAGACTCACATTGATATGAGTATTCTCTTAAGCATTACAGAAAAGGATTAAGGTCACTTTTTTCCTGATCTAAAGTTGGATGCAGTGAACATGAACTTTTCCACTTAGTTCAACAAACTTGGAGCAAAGCTGGGTTTTGGTAAGTTTCTTTCCTTTCTGAGGAGGAAGGAAAGGTGGGATAAATTCTTTGGGAAGTGAGCTTGCAACCTCGTGCCTTCACAAGGATGTAATTAGACTTCAGGTGTCCTGAGCACACCCTGACATCATGAACAGGAGTATAAAGTCTCATGAGTCATATTTGTGCAATTCGCCTTGAAGACACCATAACATAGGCTCACTGGCATTGCTCTGAAACCAGAGTCCTACTGGGACACACCACTCAGGAGAAGAGCCAGCACTGCCTCATGTAAACAAGACCTAAGACTGGTGTTTGAGGCTATTTCTCAGCTTTCCTTTCTGAGGCTTTCAATATCCTGAAGTGAAATAAATCTTGTTACAATTGGTACAGTGGTAGGGAATTGGATTCTGAAGGAAATTATTGCTCTAATACAAGTAGTCAGGAGAAACTGGTGCATAAATATCCTTATTTCCAACAACGTTTCTCTCCGAAGAGATAACAGAAAAATTAAAACCCTTAAAATAATATTAAATTGGTTTATAAAATAAATCCATTAGAAGTTGCTGCAGAGCATAAAGACACATATGCCAATGACATATTTAAAGGATTGACAAGAACACGGTCAGGTGCAACATGAAGCAGACAATGTGTTCCAGAAACAAGGAGGAAAATATGTGTTTGTCTGGGTGTTTACATTATAATTAACTCGGCATCTCACAAGACACAGACTAAAGAGACATTTGCACTTCAGATAATGTATAATTTATAGAATAGGAGAGAGAATCCAGAGAAGATATGGCAAAGACATCCTTAGATAGACAGCTTATGTGGAATACATGTTTAAATACCTTTCTATATCATATTAGTAAAAATGATGTGGCTGTATAATTTCTTATTTTCAGAGAAATGAAACAAACCAGCTTTGAAAGCAGAGAGAGAAAAACCTAACTTTGCGAATGATTGCCTGCATCAGCAGATTTTACTCAAATTACTTACATATGGTGCCTAGAAAAAAATATGCTTCTCCATTCATATCATTTGTACATTGCATCATTGCGGAATTTTGATAGTCTGAAAAATTTATTTCTTGAATACTACTTAGAAAATGACTTGTACCAAAGTTAAGGAGAATTTAAAGTTATTTTAAGCAGCCACAGCTAACAAAGTAAAGACTCATATGCCAATACACAACCTTGCCCCAAAAAATAGCAGTTGTGTACACAGACTCAAAATCATACAGGAATTAATATAAAAAAACAGATCTTAAGTGACTGCATGTAGACACTCTTTCAAGAAAAAACATGGAATAAAAAGAAGACTACTTTTTCATGAATAAAAAAATAAAATCTGCAATTGCTCTGAGGAAAACTAAATATTGCCAGTAATTAAAAATAAAACAAACATCAAAACAAACAACAAATAAAAACAAAACAAAACAAAAAAATCAAACAAACAAACAAAAACCAACCAACCAAAAAACAAGTAAATTGCTTTGCCAGTAGGCCACCTGAATATGGTTTAGGGTTACCTGTGTGGAGATCATTCCTATAATTTGCAGCAGAAGGTACCCTCTATGAGGATAATTTCAGTAATCAGACTAGAGCATTAACCAGGACTATGAAGCTCATCTATGGAACTACTCCGAATATGTTAAATTCAGTAATGATGAGTGAACATTTCAGAGGTGAGGGGGGGACTTGGATAAGCTGACCCAAGCTGAGTTAACAATAAGGTTTGTTTGGCCTTTACTGAATATTTCTGTGCATATGCATTTTTCAATGTTAAAATTACAACACCTCAACTACAAATTAAATACCCTTTTGAACCATGAAATGCTTATTCCTCTCCCAAAAAGACATCAAGGCAAAAGAGTGCCTATGAAGCAAAATATTCAGTCTTTTAAAGTCTATATTGGGGAACTAAAACTCCCTTTAGTAGCTTTTTGAGTGTTATCATTAGATGGAGAAAATTCAGACACAGCTTCTTAGTAGAAACTTTTCTTGTTTTGTTTTGGTTGGTTGGTTTTTATGTGTGGTGGGTTTTTTATTATTTATTTGTTGTTGTTGTTTGTTTGTTTTGTTTGTTTTGTTTTTTTCCCATTTCAGAGGAAATTTTTGAAAAAATGTATCTCCATTTTCTTCCAGAACAAAAACATTAAAATACTGACAGTTTATTTGAAACAGAAGCCACAGCTTTGTATTTGCTAGGCTTGGATTTGTTTAATTCAAATTACTTAGCCTTATGGTTGAAGAGTTTAAGAGAAGGTATCTGAACAAAGTAACTCAGTTATAAAGGAACAATGATGTACTAGGAATTCTCAAAGACAGTTCCCAGCTCCTATTCTTTTCCTAGCTATGAATATTCCTCATTGGCATCTGAATACCTTACAGGGAAAATTAGGTATATGAATAAAGTTAAACAGTACTTCACTAGCACAGTCAGCATTTTATGTTTTGTTTGGAAATCCCTGCCACGCTCTGACTAGAGATTCATCTGTCTATAATCCACAGTGAAACACAAGCAGTGCAGCTTTGAGCCTTTGTCTTATTTCTGCTGAGAGAATTGTTTTAAGATGTGACAGTATATATATAATTGGAAAAATAACTGTAATTGTTGAGAAAATAATAGCTAAAGATATCCAGAGAAAACAAGCTACCCTGAAAGTTGTGATATTTTAAAAAACAAAACAACAAAAGATAGAAAACCAAGGAGGAGAACAACTCAGCTTGCCTAAGGATCAATCCACCTCAAGGAGCAACAGAGGCCAACTTTTCCCTAACTGAAGGCTGTTACATCAGCATCTCACATGCATCATGGGGCCTCACACGTGGTGCAGATATATTAAAGCTTAGCACATTACTTCCAACTGTCTGCTGTATGCATTGGTCAGGAAATAACCGTTGTATTTTTCTGTACAGTTAGCTTGTGCATATACTGTATGCAAAGGCTGCACAAAGCAGATGTCTTGCCAAAAGTGACCCACTGACAGGTAATTTCTCTCTCTGCAGTGAAAGCTTTTCTTGAAAACAGAGTTCTATTTTTGTGAAGTATAATTAACCAGATTATTGGATACATAAAGGTATTTTGAAGATCTGGACTTGAACATGCACATTGCATGTGGATAAAAAATAGTGGGTATATTCATTACAATGAGAGATTCACCAAAAAAAAAAAATAATTAGGAGGTAAAAACCATGATGCAATGCCTAAAGAAGAGCATACAAATAATAGCAAAAAAAATGGGGATTCCAGGCTTAGATCCAGGCTGCTGGGGAGTTTGACTTCACTAAGCACTACTGATTTCATAATGATAAAAAATATAATACGTATGTTTTACTATTAGCAATTGTGTCTGAGTAAGGTGCCCTGAGTGACAAGTCCCAACTTAAAGTTGTCTTGAGGTTCAGCATGTTTATTTAGTAAGTTAAGGATCTTTTTAGTGGCAGAGAAGAATACTTGAGTGATCAGTATTAACAGTGATTGTTTTCCAAGTGACTGATCCTGAAAGATCCCAGAGTAGTACAGGATCTTTAGTATACTGTGGGATGTAGCAGCCAAAATTCTAAATTACAATCCTATAACAGGACTACATGAGAAAGATAAGCTTGAATACATATTAAGAAAAAAACACAACCCCCCCCAAAAACGAACCAACCAACCAAAAAAAAACACCAAAAAAACCCCCAAATAAACAAACAAAAAATATTTCTGATTTTGAATTCATTATGATGAAAAAAATTTCAATAAGATGTTAACTCAGGTACTGTAAAAACATTATTGCTGTTTGTGCCAGGAAAGAAACACTCAGGCCTTCTATGACTTCAGAAGTGTGTGCTCCACCATTACTTGAAAAAAATACACACATACTTTAGCCTACAGCCTTTTATTCTAAGTTTTGTGGCACAGCTCAAGTGGAGAACGTCTCATCTTGCTGAAGAAAAATACTCAAAGGAGCAGATATTGCAAACTGAAAAAGAAGCATGTTCAAATCAAGGAGAAAAAAAAAGCCAATAACTGTCATGGAATATTTCCTAAGATTGAAACATAAATTTTTAAAACCTCATGAAACTTCTTTTAGTCTTCATGTTTTCTAGATTGCCCTCAAGATGAGTCAATTAAATTGATCAATTAAATGATGATCAATTAAAGATGAAATTGCTGCTATGAGATCCAAATTATAAAAACACATGTCCATTACAAGCAAATACACAGGTAAATGGTTATGACAAAATCTTAAAAATGTAAGAATTTATCATAGTCACTTTATAAATTTGCTCTAAATGCCTCCTTTGATTACCCAGGCAATGTCATTGCAAAACTATGGAGGAACCATTATTTGCATGCATTTTAGCAATGTTTTCATGTAGCATTATGACAGAAAAACAATTAAAATTCAGGTCTTCAGAGACCCAATGGCAGTTCTGTCACAATGCAATTTTAGACAATTCAATTTAGATGCAGCAGCTGCTTTTCAATGAGATTTTGATGTTTACCCAATTTTGCTGTTGGGTTAATTGACTCATATTAAGGTCAAGTGGCTTGTCTGCAATCACCCTGATGTAGGCTCAGTGAGAATTACAGCTGAGGACTATCACAGCTATAAACCTCTGTTTCCTCCAATACAGCAAAAATACAAAGTGAAATAAAATAATCATTAAAACTATCAGTAGAAAACTATGTCAGGTGCCACAGCAGAAGATTATTTGGGTTACTTGTATTACAAAAGAATAATCATTAAGTAAAATGGGAGAAAAGACATTAATGTGAAAATGAGAATAAAAGAAAAGGTAAATACTTTAGAATTCTCCCTTCTTAACAAACTGACTCATTTTAAAACATACTAGGAAGTTAAACGAGTAATAACTGAAGGAGTAGAGCTTAACTAAAAGCTCTTCTTTTTGCCACAGGACAAAACAATTTCTTACTGAATTCATTACATAAACTGACTGCTCCTCTGAAGGCTATATCCAACATTGTAAGCAAGGTGAAAAAACACATGTTCAAAGAATAACCTGAGCTTCTCAAACCCATTGCTGAATTAATTTCAGCTTGAACTGTTCTGGGAAAAGATGTCACAAAAAAAGGTAGATTTTGAATGACTGTGTTCCCATGCACAAGCACAGGAAAACAGGTACTCTAGGACAGAATTGGTGCCTCAATTAACAGCAAACATGATGGATAGAACATGCTAAAAAGTGAAGGGTCAGAGAAGCAGAAATGGTATGCTATTTAGAAGAAAAGTAGGTGGTGGTGTCATCGAGACAACAATCAGTATTTCAAAAGCCTGTAAAATGGGTGACACAGCTAGCATCATCATGAGGAAAAGGAGTCACAAAGATGAGAGAGGGAGAAAAGCAGCACACCTACATTAGCATTTTAATTTGGATCAAGAGTGCACTTTCAGAGATAACTTCCTGATAATGTCTATTGCAGTCTCAGTGTACAAACCAGGCTCTTTCACAGAAAAGAAAATTGAAAGATTGCTTCAAGATCATACTTAATGTGCTCCGACCAACACCAACAGAAGTTCAGTCTAGGGTGCCAGACAACATCTAGCTAAAATTAAACACAAGGAGTGCATGTAATGCAAATATCTGATCCACAGCATCAGTTGCTTTGCTCTACATCAACCTTACAGCACTGCATTATTTATAGTCAGACACAATCCTTTAAGAGTATTTAGTAGTAGGTAGAACCTGAAATAGTTTAATTTTGGGGGAACTAGACGAAAAAAAAAAAGGAAAAATTCTTTGCCAGCTTAGGGTGAACATCACCTTATTGAAAAATAGGAGAGATATTCACTATAACTATCAAAGGATTAATGTAATCATAATTTATGTCACCCTTCAGAGACCATCAAATCGAAACCCGTACTCTAAATGAAATTTAATAGCAGACGAATTTGCAAGTATTTGACCATCTCATTTATTTCAAGTACAACAGAAACCTATTATCCCATCACAGTCTATTCCACCAGAATTTTTGATGAGTAATGTTCATGCTATGTCTATATTATTAGTCTATCATACACCTATAGCTACACTACTCAACACAAGCTATGGGGTTTATTTCTTTTTTAAGAAAAAGAAAAATCTGACTTTGTTTGAACAACTATCCGACTACCAAAGACACTTCAACTTGCATACTTCTGTACATAATGACTAGATGTCATGTAAAAAATGTACAAAAAAAGTTTCAAAAATCCATTATGAGCATTCCATAATAAAGCAAATAGATATCAATATTCTTTTGGAATTTCCTACTTTGGTTGCAACAATTCTTGGAACCAGTGCTGAATCATTAAGTAATGCTATTCCTTAGAGACCTAGCTGTAACACTGAAACATTCAAAAGTTATAATTGCACTTACATTTTGCCATAATAGCATCTACTTTTTACTTGTTGCAAATCAATAGTGCACTGATGAATACAAAGCTGTGCTCAAGAGGCAAGGAATAAAATAATAAAAAAGCAGAAATCCAAGTCTGCCACTACCTAGTTTATGTTTTCACACACACATATGTGTATATACATTAGTATACATGTATAAAACCATACACATATATAAATGCATATATATGAAAGATATTGCCAGTATTTAATTTCTTTTTTCTTTTTTTTTTTTTTCCTATAGCATACACTAATATATTTCCTTTTGGGCTAAGAAACTGAAGGAAGTACTAATTTCGTGTAAAGCATTCCTCATACAATCTCTCACCCTGATTATCATCACTTGAGACATTTTCTGTAGCAAAATCCTTTATTTGAACTTGTACTTTCATGAAAAAAAAAAACAAACAACAAAACCAAAACTGAACCATTATTAAATTTCCCTCTGTTTTTAATTATCAGTTCATGACAGTTACTGAATTTGGCCTATTATCTTCTTTTAGTCACTTGTATCACCCAATGACCACAGACACCCTGTCGCCTACCTCAAGAAAGGGAAATGGGGAAAGAAAAGCACATCTGTGGGTTGAAATGCAAACAAGTGTAATAATATAATAATAAAAAAATTAAATTAATACTAACACTATTATAAAGTACAGAAAGTTATTCTCAGCCCATACAGTGATCATGAGCTCTCCACTCACAGCAGTGAATATTAGATGTCAAGCACTGCGAGCACCACAGCTCCAGTGAAGGCACGACACTCACAACAAACAGGAGAGCAGGCTTTATGAGTAGAAAAAGGGGTGAGACCCTTCAGGGATGGCAACCGCTGAGAAGAGACCATCCTCAGTAAACTTTCTAATTTATAGTTAGCATGATGTTTATTAAGATCTTTAGCAGTTTTGAAGCAGCCAGGTGCTAAAGAACACTCAGTCACAGTAATGTAACAACATTTTCTTTAAAACAGTAACAACAACAAAAAAATTACCCCAAAACAAATAAAACTACCCACACCTTCATAATAAAAACTGTATTTGTACCAGGTCTATGTTATCTAGTTCAAGAACTCTACTTAGCACTTGTCAGGCCACACCGAGAATACTGTGTTCAGTTTTGGTCCCTGGCACACAAAAAAGATGCTGACAGGCTGGAGAGGGTGCAGAGAAGGGTCACAATGATGATCAGAGGACTGGGAAGCTGCATATGAGGAAAGGCTGAGAGAACTGGGTTTGTTCATCCTTGAGAAAAGAAGGTTTAGGGAACACACCTTATCACCATGTTCCACTGTTTAAAGGGTGACCACAAAGAAGATCGAGACTCCCTTTTTAAAAGGAGTCCCATGGAAAAGATGAGGGGTAATGGGTACAAGTTACTCCTAGGAAGATTTTGATTGGACAAGTATATGGGGATCTCACCGATGTATACAAATACCTGAAAGGAGGGTGTGAAGAGGACAGAGCTGGGTTTATATCAGTGATGCTCATTCACCAGAAAAGAGACAATGGACACAAAGTGAAACACAGTTTCAGTCTGCCTGAACATCAGGAAACACTTTTTTTACTCTAAGGGTGTCTGAACCCAGGTACAGGTTGTGGATTCTCTATTCTTGGAGATATTCATAAGCTATCTGGACATGTTCTTGGGCAACTAGCTATTGAGCAAGTGAGTTGGACCAGATGACCTCCAGAGCTTCCTTCAGCTTCGGCTATTCTGTGATTCTATAATTTCATTAGTCTGTGATCTAACCTAAACTGATGTCTAACCAGATGTAGGAAAAACATACATTAAAGCCTGCATTGCTAGACATGTTGTTAGGAGCCACCAGAACATCTACCCTATGTTAATAGAACAAGAATTTCTACTTCTGCTTTCTTTCAGGTACAAATACAATTATATATGGGATATCAGGCTGCATCAGGATGTAGGAAACATGGCTTCTATTAACACTCCTCCACCAGCTCTCTGATCGTGTAGAAGTCACTGTACTTTTGCTCTTAGTGTTAAGCATTATCTCTCTCATTTTTTATTTTCTGTTCTTTTTAGATCAAGACTGTCAGGTCTCCATTTGATATAATGTGTCAGCTGACACAGGGTTTCATTACAGTGGATTAGGATCTTCTGCTTGCATATGGCTCAGTTTATAATTGTAACTGCAAGAGAAATAAAGTCTAACAATTGCTTCTTCGTAGCATATTGCATACACTAATATATGCGTTATACCTTTTTGGGGGTACTTTGGTACATTTGAAGAAGTTCTGTTATTCTGGATGAGCAAGGATAACTTAATTTTTGTCTTTCTAACTTGTGTTGCTGATGCCTCAAGACTTGGATGGGTGCCCCTTCTTTTGTCATCAAAATTAATTCATTAATTCCCATGTCAGAAGAATCAGTTTCAACTAGAAGATGCAACTGATAACAGTTTTTAAAAATGTAATGGGAAATGAGGCAGAAAGCTTATCATTCTGACCTTGTAAGTGAATCAAGAACATAATGTTCAAAGGGATCTTCAAGGCCAGTGTTAATAGAGCATACCGTGATTTTTTTGAAGTCGTATGAATAATATTTGAATTTAACTTTTCAACTAAAATCCTCGAGGTTTGCTAATGAGAAATATGATAACAGTAGCAGTGCTCTTAAAGAGAGCAGTTTTCTTTATTAATGCATCATGACAGCATAATCTTTACTATGTACACAGAAAAATGTATGTATATACAATGAATATACATACTAAAACCCTATAGTTTTTTAGATTGCCAACTGCGGAAATTTTAGCATTTATTTCATGTGTACTGGTAAGATGAAAGGATAATATTCATGTTGCTTGGGTATGCTAGGCAATAAATTGTTCTGACAGTTGATTAAATACCAGACCAAAGCCAAGACATTTAATCAATGCGTAAAGCCCTTTGTTGCCTGCACATTCCATTGCCTTGAATTTCACTGCTGCTCTAGCAAAAATAAAATACCTACGGACAACATGATCTTATAAGCTATCTCTCTTTATAAGCTCCCTTTCTTATTTTCAGAGCTGTAAATGTGATGGGATTGTGACATGATTCATAATGTGCATTGTTTTCCACAATCCAATCTCAAAAGATGAATTTCACTGCATACATAAGGTTCATTAATTGATTTCACATTATTTTTGTCCCTCACACATACTGTTACATGTGTAAGAAAAAAATGTACATTTTCAGATAAAATCACAATGAATCAACCACATTCATTCTATCAATATCATCTGTTTCAAAAATTCATAGGCTACCTTGGCTGCCTGTGCATTCTCAGTGAAGCATCTTGTTAAATCACCTATGCAATTTCATCTTTTCATGTGTAATATGAATTATTTAGAGATCATGAATAGCACAACGTGAGATAATTAAGGATCTTGTAAATATTTGCAAGGACTTGCTCTAGAATTCCTGAAGTTTTTCAAGCGATGTATGAAATATAGGCTATGTCCTGGAATTCTTCGGAACCTTTTCTTTTTGCTTTATATATTTTTTTTTTCTCTTTTCATCTTGTATGACTGGACAGTTACATGCTATCATACACACATCATGGCCTCATTCACCACACTATTAAAAAGAGGATTGAATGAAAGAGCAATGAAGAATGAATGAGAAGGAATGAATAATTAGGCTACTGGTCACACATAAACACTCATTTCACAAAGAATGTAAAAGAACAACCATTTCATGACATGCATATCACTTTTTTCAGGCCTATCAAAGGTCCTTGTTACATTACACAGATACAAGTATTTATTCTCAGGAAGGGATCGGTTTCCTAATAAAATGCATTTTGAGGAATAAAAACTGTTGTTCCCTTGTGACAGATTTTATTCTTTTTAAACATCAGCAGGGATCATACTAAAATCCTGTGGTCTAACCATGTACATGATGTGTACTATGAAATACATGCTTTCAGTATTAGAATGTAAAGTCTATTTGAGGTGTCGCATGTATTTTACAAAGATTATTTTACTCAATTTAAATGAACAATTCATCAAAACCTTAAGTAAATGACTCTAAATATAATAGTCATGAGTCATTATTCCTAGCCTGAGTGCATGTTGCTCAAGTTTTCCACCATAGAACCTTGTCCTGCCTTTTCTGAGCCATCCTACTTCATGTTCACATCTTCTGTCACATATTTAGGGTAATAGGTGCAAAACCAAAATAAGAGCTCATGTCTGTGCATTATTTACAATGACTACATATACCTTTCTAGTCAATTCACTCCTAGGCAGAGTTCTTTATCCTGCACATGTAATCCATGCTCTGTTCTAGAAGTTTTAATGCATATATGATGTGTTTAAATATTTACATTTTGGAAAGGACCTTGCATTATGAAAATTAAAATTGGTGTCTACAATGATCTATTTTATCATCTGCCAAATGCTTACTAGTGTAAATCTGCTAGGAGTAATTATATATTTTGACTAGAAATGGATGGATAAGGGATTGAAATGTTTAAACAACCTGTTACAAATATACAATGCTAACACAGTACAGTTTTCTCTGACTGCTGTCTGTCTATCAAGGTTCTCTACATCATCCCCATACTTTCCTGGAGGTAATTCACTTTATTAATTACCTCTGCTGAACATTACATAACTGATGCACTTCAATGCATACTTTATTTCAAATGAACTCTGAATAATTCTTAATTAAAAAAAAAATAAAATCAAGTAACTACATATTTATTTATAGACTTTTGGAAAACAAAATTTTTAATTTAATTGCAAGATCTTTATCTGCTAGTTTGTCAGCTTTGTAGTAGTGGTAGCTACAGTATGTTTGTAAAATAAATGAAAGCAGAAAAACATGGATAATAGTATGTTTTCGTAAAATAACTGATTTCTTATTATACTACTTTGAATTTAATATGTTTAATACTTGATTTCACTTGGACTCAATACAGCAGAGTACACCTGATGAGACTTTGTTTTCCACAATATATTACCAGATATCTATCCAGATATTTTTGGTTTGTCTTCTTTACTGAAATTACAATTATTTTGAAGGTATGATTAAGATACAGTTACAATACTTCCCCTAAAGCTCACTCAAAATCATTACAATTAAATAAGACAGTCATCTCAAAACCGTTTAAATCATCACTTAAATCACTGCTTAAATCATGTTTCTTCTATGAGTACTGCGTATAGAAGAATTAATGGGCTGTAAAGTAGAAGAGAATAGCTGCAACTGTCATATTTCAATGTTTGTTAAGAACATACATATTCTACAGAGAATTTTAAACATGTATATCCTACTCTCCCTCCTTCCATATATGTACCCCAGAGAACTGGAAACATTGTGTGTTACTTATTTGAAGAGGTCAATCCATTCCCCAGCTAAAGCCATTTATTTCTAGCGATAAGCCAACCTGTAAATTTTACAGAAGATAATTATGCTTGTACATAATAATCCTGCCTCTTTTCTGAATCATAAAAGATTAAAAAGGAGGACATCATTTTCATTGTCTCTGAGGAAAAAAAAAATGTATCTTCAATGCTTTAGGAAGGAAATTTCACAGAGACTATAGAAACACAGAATATGTATTTTTTGCATAATTTCCACTTCTACCATAATCTAAATGCATTAATTAATATAAAGTTCATGACCTAGCCTGGATCACAAATACTGTAAATATGGAAAGACCTTTTTGACATACTCTGCATGTCAACTTCCTTAAATTTATTTTAACTGAAGTACTAATTTGATAATTAATGAAGCTGAAATGACAAAAAAACCCAACCAAACAAAAGAAGAAGAACAACAAACCAAAACCAAACATTGAAGCCCTTAAAATAAGAACTGAAAAATAAGATGCAACATTTCCAAGACTGTCATACGGGATGAGTAAACCATTCACGTTTGATTGTGATTGCTAACTATATTGACACATCAAAATCACTCACATAAAAATCACTTCCTTACCAATTTCTACCAATTGCTGCATAATAGTTATTGAGTAGCAGATGATAGTCCCCTTACACTAAATATTTTCTCTTTTTTTTTTTGGTGACAGAGAACCAAAATCATCATCCTATTCAAAGTGATTATTTATACTTTTAAAACAAATAGCACCCACGAGGAAATTCAGATTTACAGGAATACAAAGATATATTGGTACTGTAACTTGCAAAATTTGCAAATTTGATATATAATGCTCCAACAAACATAAATTTGACTCTCACATCTCTTTCAGATAGAACTACTGATGAATCAGGAGTTACATGTTAGTGCATATAAAAGCTCAAAATTTGATCAGTTGTGTAGCTCTTCACACAAAATGTTACTCCCCTCCTTTAGTAGGGGGAGTAACTTCACACTACAAACCCAAGAATTTATAATAGTTATATATTTTCTAAACACCAAAGAGTAAAATATGATGGTCAAAGGAAGTAATGCATGTCGATTATCACAGTGAGAGCAATGGACTGAAACATAAGCAGATTTCTCATGTAAAGTTATCCTTTAAATACTTTGTGAATAGAAACTGACAGGATTTGCTGTATTTTCCTAAGGTTAAGGTTTTTCATGCAATATTTGCTGTTCTGCTTCATGGAAGAATGTTACATCATAGTTTGCTATAGAGCCTCATCCATTACCATCATTTTAGAGGGAACACACACATGCTCGGACACTACCCATATCCCACATCAGACACCTATATAAATCACTTTATGTCAAATCTTATGTGTGAGACACAGCAAAGACTTACTGTCTGGCACAGCTTCACTCATATAGCTATCAGCCATGACTGCTCTGCCCCAGTGGGACTGAAGGATTTTAATTTTCAATGCTTGAAGAATACATCAGAAAAATCCGTATTATAGCATATTTTTCTCCTTTTATTTTGTCCATGCAATTGTATCTTACTTTTTCACTGATAGAATGAAATTGTCATAAAAGCTCGTGGAAACCACATTTTCAGACCATATCAAGTCCAGAGAAACATATTTTACTGATTAATCTCATTGGTCTTATTATTTTGAATATAAGCATTTGTTAGAAAAAAAGGAGAAAAAAAACCCCAAAACATCCAAACTCTTCTATTTTAGCTAATTTAATTTCATTTGGCCTTTGTCAATTTTACTCATGCACTGAACACCCGCAAGATTTGAAGACGTGTGGGAGAATTTTTCACATAAAGAATAGGGAAGTACATCTTAAAATTACCACTCTAAAGAAATTGTACATTATCTCATACACCGCTGGTTTATTGTTAATTAGCCACTAGATACTTCCTCTCTAGTGAACAATATGAGAGTTTAACAGATTCCCCGTTTTCATTCTCTCTTTCTTGAAGCGCGGCAGTCACCAAAAAATCTAATGCTAGGACCTGTACTGTTTTAGAATGGTTCCTTAAATAAAGTTTCCCACAAAGAAAAAAACAAACAAACAAACATACACACACAAACCAACCAAACAAAAGGAAAAAAAAACAAATAAACAACAACAACAATAACAACAAAACAAACAAAACCCCACAGAAATCTGCTCTGATAAGGAAAACCATTCATAGTAGAAAAACTGAACAGTGTTTCAAAAGCAATGGGCAATATTTCAGGCCAGACAACTGTTGTAATATAGCACCCCTTGAATAATGCACATACTAGAGCTTGAGAGAGTGCTCCTGTGGCTCATAAAAGAGTCTGTTTTGGCTTCAGCGGTTGAAAGCCAAATGGACAAATTAGCAATTTCAATAAGCGCAAATGGGGAATTTACTGTCATAGAATCATTAGGGTTGGAAAGGACCATTAGGATCATCAAGTTCAACCTTCATCCTAATATCTATCTCTCCATTAGACCATAGCCTCAAGTGCTACGTCTACTTGCTTTTCAAACACTTCCAGGGATAGTGACTCCACTACCTCCCTGAGCAGCCTGTTCCAGTGCCTAACCACTCAGTGAAGAATTTCTTCCTAATATCCAATCTAAACCTCCCCTGACACAACTTGAGGCCATTTCCTCTCATAGTAATTTGGGAGAAGAGACCAACACCAGCCTTGCTACAACCTCCTTTTAGGCAGTTGTAGAGAGCATTAAGGTGTCTCAGTCTCCTCTAGACTAAACAACCCCAGTTCCTTCAGCCTCTCCTCGTAAGGCATGCTTTCCAGACCCCTCACCAGCTTTGCTGCCCTTCTCTGGACCTGCATCCATTCGCCCTTGTCTTATCACAGGTCATGATGGAGAAGAGGCTGTCCTTTTCCTCTTGACACTCAGCCCTCATATATTTATAAACATTTATTAAATCCCCTCTCAGTCTTCTCTTCTCCAGACTAAAGAGCCC
>JANHFX010024035.1:64344-81686 GCA_027560015.1 Chloroceryle amazona | reverse complement strand
GCTTTAAAAGTCCCCTCCCACCCAAACCAGTCTGTGATTCTAGAATCCCATCCCACATGAAGGACGCAGTGGAGTGCACAGGAGCTCAGTCCTTCCGACAGCTGCAAACAAGAGGCAGCAGCTCCTTGTTCCATGGCCAGCCATTGTGCAGAGGAGCATCAAGAGTGGACCTGGCCAGAGGCCAGCAAGTTCCTCTTGCAAACTAACCAGAGATTTGGTTGCTAGGCCTCAAGTTTATCCACAAGGCTCTAAGATGCTTGGCCCTGCCCAGAGCCAGAACACATGTTTGTGGGATATACAAACTGCTTGAAATAGAGGCCACAGAGGACCCATTAGAAATTCAATATTAGCTTTGTAAAATTGCTAATAATTAGCTACAGCTCTTTTCTCCATCACAGCAGCTGGTGACATGAAAGTGATTAAGTTTCTAATGAATAGATTAGGGTTACTGAATATATTAAATAACAAGGTTTTTAATCAACTGTTTATTGATTCCAGCAAGACAGTTCTGATGGCAAAAAAACCACTGGGTAGCAGTGGAATTTATTTATGGGCTAGTGTTCTACATCAGAAATAATTAAAAATAGATTATTTTTTCACCAAATCTAGAGCTTTTTTCTCTTTGAGGCAGCTCAATATGGATTAGATTAACTGCAAATAATAAATTAAGGGAGAATTGAAAGCTAAATTCAGAATGGAGAGGTGCTCACAACTTGGCAGTCAATCTTTGCTTTCAGTTGTTGTGGTAAAAGCAGACACCTATTTATTGTCTGGTTTTAGCCAGAAGAGAGAAGAGGTTGGACTTGGGCAAGTGTTTTCTGAGACACCATCCCTGGTGTCCAACCTCATGGGTAGGATCCATAAGGACCCCATCCCAAAAAAAAAAAAAAAACAATTAAGGATGGGACGGTGTTAACTAACCAGAAGACAGATCTTTATTTGCACAAGCTTATTTACATGGAAAGAACAAAAAGTGTTTTCCACCACAGTATAGTATTTAGGTATTAACACTACAGGCTTTCCGAGGGTAGCCAGGGTGTGCACCCCAGTGTCATGGCCCGTGCCCGGTGCCACAGGGAGCCAGTACTTTCTGCAGTACATAGAGCTACCCAGGGGTCTATTATTTTATTAAGTGATATTTTATGTGCTCCATGGCAGGCCTCTGGCTGGGAGTACGTAGGGGAGGTCTCAGCCACTCCTGCGACAGGACACAAACAGAGATATTCTCTGAGTGGGCTCCCAGTAGGACACTCACAACGTAGCATCTCCCCACCCCTGTGACCCTCCATGCCAGATGCAGCTAAAGAGCAGGGCTGGGGCCCCTGCATCCCATGACCTGCAAGCTGAGTCTTTGGGACTCCCAGTACCACTACTGTCCCACAGATGGGAGGGAGAGCCCTCTCACTCCCTGCCCCAGGGATACAGTCCCATCACTCAACCCATCAGCTAGTGTGCATACACATTATTTGCCCTGCTATTTCCTTCATTTCTCAGGTCACTGGGTGCCACTGGGAGGAGGGTGAATGTGCTCTCGGAGCAATCCTCCTCCCTTAAAAAAGAAAATCCGAGGAGACAAGCAACAGCCTGGAGCCCTGACCCCCTTTTTTGAACTAAAACAACAGTCCTGCCTCAGTGTCTGGGGCTCAGATTATAGCCAACAAACCCTCGTGGAAAACCAAATCTTTCCTGCTTGGCTGCATCCCTCACCCTCACTGTGCGTCAGGGGTTACAGGCTGAAAAGCAAAGGATCAGCCAGGGCGTCATACAGCTGGAAAGACCTCTCCGACCAGCAACAACAGCTCAGCGCTAAAAAGCTGTGAACCCGCCAGTGATTATCTCCTGTCCCAGCCCTTGTAAATGAAGCTTAAGAAACAGTTTCTCTTTGCTCATCAGAGAGCTGCTCATCGATCTCTCAAGGCCAGCCAGGAGACACGCAGCACATTTGACAGCCTCTTTAAGCAGTTTCCATTTCAGCTCCTGTCAGGTTCAGAGGACCACAACTGCATCCCTTCATGCAACAGGATCCAGGATGTTCTGTGATTTTAATTACCCACAGTGGAAACCAGCTGGAGGAAAAAGAAGAAATGTTTAGCAACACTAACTTTTTCCATGTCTCCAAAGGGCCAAGCAACTTTCTACCAGTATATAGAGCTACCAAGGGGTCTATTATTTTATTAAGGGATATTTGAAGTGCTCCATGACATAAGCAGATCCATAACATACTTATACCGTGCTTATGAATACAGAGCCATTTATAGAGCAAATCCTTCTAGCCCTGGTAGTTTATAATATAGAGGACCTTTAGTCTGGTGTTGACTCAAAGTCAAACGCTGCCTGTGCTCTTTAAATGAATGTATTGCGGAGAAGACATTTTTCTTTGAAGCCCTAGTGGAAGCAGGATTCCCTGGAAGGTTTTGCTCTCAAAATGGCAGCTGTTTGAATCTGCCGTGCAGGTTTGGATCAAACACCAGCCTGTAAAAACAAGAATGGCCTTGGTGCGCAGAGGGCTGTTGAGATAATCCAAGGGCTGGGATAAACCACACAGTTGTGGACTGTAGGGTCGCCACTGCTGCACACACAGTGGGGCTGGCAAACAGAGACTGAGTGGCTGAAAACAGAGTGGATCTGCCAGACATTCAGAAGACAACGGTGCTGCAATCCCTTCTTCCCTTCCATTTCATCTGTCTGGCCTCTGCTAAGTCATCTTTCCCTCAAGAGTTATCACACAGCGTAAAATAAAAAACAGATTACTGACAATTACCTTCTAGGCTTTCCTCACACTGATGTCACAGCTTTAACATCAAACACAGAGATGTGATCTATAATATTAGTATCTATATATGATACCAACACTGCTATTACACATTCATGCCATTTAACCTGACAGGCAGCCACATATTCAGTCCTAGACAGACACAGAGATTCTGTACATCCCACAGCCCAATAAGATTTAAAATTTCTGTGCATCAATCAGGGATATCAATCCTTTCAGCAATTTGACCAAGTTTTCCCCTTTTTCTTTTTTCATTCTGCTGAATCTCAGTATCATAGTTCCTAAATACAGGAGAAGTCACACAACCAAGCACCAGCCATGACCCAGTTCAGGTGGACATACCCAGAGTGCCTGCACACTTGGGGCAGTCTTAGATACTCATTCACCCTTCCAAAGCTGGTCTGTGCATGTGTAAAAACATGTACAAACTCTAGTACTCTGAGGAGTAGTTATTGTAACTCTGGGCACCTAAGGCTGTATTCATCTGCTAAAAACACTTCTCTTACTCCATGTTTGGTGATGAGGGTTAAATTAAGATTTTAACATAATTTGGAGTTTTCTAGGGTTTTTGTTGCTCGTGCCTTTCTGAGCACGACACCTGGGGAAGAAACAGCTCAGTCTTTTGCCACAATCCCAGTCAGCTGCCACTCAAGCACTCGCACCTTGTAAGCAAAGGCAGCTTTTAGTTTGATTTTCCAGGCAATTAACACTGAAACACCAGCGCCCTGGATGGTGGAGATACCCCACAGAGACTCGATGGGGGCTGACATATTATCTAGCCGGAAACAGATCGTTAAAGCTGTTTGCATTTACCACCACCCAACGGGGTCTGCTCTGGGCAGGGCTGGTGACTCTGTTGTATGGGTACATGTTTTCCTTAACTTATTTCTTTATTTCTTTAACTGACACATTAACTGCAGTTCAGCTCAGCGCAGTGTCTGGCTGTGTCTATATGGTGATTTTCCTTGGTATCCAGGTACAAATCAGCAGTGTCCACAGTCATGCACACACCTCATCGGGACAGAATTACAGCCCTGAGGCTGTAATTCAGCAAAGTCTTCTGGCTTTTATGACACTAAAGGCTTCAGCAGCCCAGCCTTTCCAGGCTTGGATGCTTTTGGAGGAAGGGGGAAAGTCTGGAGCATGGTCTCCTCCAGGGACATCCTTGACTTGTGCTCCAACCTCAGATATGCCCAGGACAGGAGAAGCTGGAGAGGTGACAAAGCATACTTTCCATGCCATGGCCACAGAGCACTCTGAGCTGAACTACAGTTAACATCTGAAGTGTGGAGAGCAGAAAAACTTCAGCAAAAAATGGAACAAACCCCTGAGGAGGCAGCAGCATCTCCCTTGTGTACCAGGACTGCTGGGGGAAGCAAGTCCCAGCTGGCATCAGCAGCACAGTGAAATAAATGAAGATGCCTTCAAGGCATCCTTTTCCATCACTGCATCAGCTTTTTTTTTTTTTTTTTTTTTTTCCCCTCTCGGTCCCAGAGGCAGCCCAGCTGAAGAGCACCACAGTGAAAGCGTGAACAAGAGACAGCATTTTATTTGTGCTTCCATCCCAGGCCCTGAACGTTAGTCTTTTTTTATGACAATATTAAGAATGCTTGCTCAGAGTAAGTATCCCCACTGCTCCCACACTTCTCCCAGCATGTAGAAAGTCTCACAGATAAAGGAATTTATATGATCCTAGTCTTTAAATGTGTTTTTAACCTGCTCCATTGCTGAACTGGCCAGAGGAAAGTCAGGCTCAAAGGCAAAAACTGATATAAACTGCCCAAGCATAGAGACAGTGTCAGAATATTTACTATGGAAAGGGAATATGGTCAAGAGCAGTAAAGAAGGGGTCCTGGGCTCTCCTGTGGTTGCAGCACAGAGACAGCAGTCTCTTCTCCTCCAAACCTTGCAAGACCAGATAACACGCCCCATCACAAGTGTCAACCAAAAAAGTGCACAGTTCACCTGCAGGCTTTTCAACTAAAATGCACTGCATGGGGGCAAGTCTTTGGCCTTGAGTCAGACTGATCCTCTGTAAACACACCCACATACGCCATGCGCACGCAGCACTGCGGCTGGAGAGCTGGAAGGCAGTACAGTGGGCTGAGGAACGCCATGTGCCCCCAAGGCACTCCTGCAGAAATCCTTTCTGCCTCTTCTTATCTGCAAACCCACACTCCAAGCTTAGTTTATCTTCTGCTAGAGGAGCTGGTATTCAGGTGCTGGCAGAAGCTGATGGCTCCTTGAGCTGAGCAGCCAACTGGGAGGGCCTTGTTTCCAATAGGTGGCTGGAAAATCATCAGCATGGAACATCACGAGAGGTATGCAGAGACCACACACTTGAGCCTGGAAAGAGTCCCCAGCATGTTTCTGCAAGACCCAACCATGCTTCAGCTGACTGTACATTCCTGTTAAGTTCCTCACCTGCTGGGTGTTTGGGGGCCCGGACCAGAGGAGATGGTGGTGTGCATCCTTATATGAGGGCATGCGAGCTATGAAGTCAGCCTCTGGGGTTGGGGGGTCACTCCTGGAAGTCACTAAGCTTCCAGCTGAACTCAGCAGGACTAGGCTAGATGGCAAAGATGCACAAGAGGAATCATCATGAAAACTCTCTCCAACCCATTAACCCTCCCTTCCTTCCTTTCACTGCCCTAATTTGATGAGTCCCTGGAAAGAACAAGGTCAAAGATGAAAAAAGTAGGAAATACTTTCTGGGAGACACTTTAGAGAGGCTGTATGGCAGAAAGACCCCTAAAACCAAAGGCATTCTGGGCATTTTCACCATCTGGAGCAGCAATCACTCAAATATACTCCTTGAATGGATTACCCCACTACCTTCAAGCTCTAGATACAATTTATAATGCTGAAACTACAGGAAAAAATAGCCCCAAAGCTCTTCAGAGAAGGCAAGCACCACTGGGCTGCCCGAGGATAACCTCCTGCTCTTCCCTCCCCTCTCTGCAGTAACTGCAAGGTGCCAGACATGCATCCACGGGCACATCCCACCGCCACCCCACTTAGGTGCTCCTCCTCACTCCAAGGAGATGCGACTGCACAGAGCCAAGGAGGGGTGCTCGAGGCTGTCCTTATCGCACTTCATCTGCATGGATTCCAGAGAGCCTCTGGGAATTTGAGATTTGTCGGCATTTCCCATATCACATTTCCTACTGGAAATCCCTCCAGCTGGTGAGATGCTGTAATAGGTACCATTTAGCAAGCTAATGAAATCCATATGTAATTGTCAGGAAGATAATTGACACATTATGACTTGGAGATTTGCATTTGGCCTTTTGCAGTCTACATCTTATGGCATGGCAGCTGTGGGGACAGCAAATAGGTGGCATTTAACAGCGCTGTGTGCATGCCATCGTTCCTCCCCAGATTAAAAGCTCTACCTGCCTAAAAGGCTGGTTTAACATGGCACAAAGAAAACCACTCAGCTCTCCTCCCCTGATGATATCACACTGTTGGCTTGGGTCTTCCTTTCTGGAAGACTTCCACTAGGAAAATGCTGACAAGGAGTACAGTAGCTGCATAAAGATGAGTTAAACTGAAAGGAGGGTGGACAGGCAGACTGACACACACCCTCAGCTCTTATCATTGACTGTAGCCCACCCTGCCTGCTGGTTGGCCTGCCTTGGGTGAACAGCACAGAGATGGACCTCAAACTTTAACATCTATAACATTAGGTGGAGGCAAACACCCTTCTTCCTTATGCCCACCTGCAGCTTAAGTTTCGATTATCCTAAACATTTCCATCACCTGCAAAATTTGTCACTTAACCACACACTGTGGCCGATTAGTGACCCTCCTCTACCAACCACATCCTTTAGCCAGATACAAGCCCACAGAAGGACATACCTTCATCTCCTACCATAACTTAAGAGCCTTTGATGAGAAAAGTCAACAAAGGCTTTCTGGAAATCCAAGTACACTCTGCAGCCTGGATCACACACATGGTGGAAAATGGCCAAAAAATGCAAATCCTATGCAATCATCTGAAGTACATTTTCCATAGGTTGAGCATGAACGTCCCTTGGTAGAGGGGAAGCCAAACCTGCCACGTGAATCTTTACATCCAAGGTTCCTGGGTCAGGCCAAGGTATGACTTTAAAGAAGATCCTCCGATGTTCTGTAGAAGCTTCACAATGTGAGAACACATTTACAGACAACCGCAGCACTTTGGGGCTCGGACACCATCTGGAAATCATTCCAAAGCACAGACTTGCTCATGGGATTTCATGCACTTCCCGCCCGACATGGGAACAGCCTGTTTGTTCCTCATTGTTCGCCTGCTTCTGTTCCTTGACATATCACCTACAGACAGGAGAGACAGAGCAAGATTCTCCATGCTGTGAGCTGCCTCTTTCTTCCTGCCCCTGTTAAATCACTCCTTTGTCCCCAGTTTCCAGCATGGTAATTCTCCCCGTTGGCATTTTGGAAGGACCAGCCCTCCCGCAGGCACAGGGCGATGCTCCACACTCAAGCACGCACAGCCCTGGGTGACCGGGGAGTTCGCAAAGCTCTTGGCTGAGGCCTGAAACCAAATGGAATGAGGAATTTGGAATTTTTAAGGTCCTTTCATCACCGTGGTTTTTTTCCTTTAAACATATTTTGCTAAGCATGGAACAACACAGGAATGGCCCCGAATATAAACTTTTTTTCCTTTTCTAATTAATTTCACAAACTAAACAGGATCCATGGCTTTCCAAAGCTACCTCAGGGACCCCTCTGCAGTGTCTCCTATGTTCATATTTCAACCTCCTTTTTCTGTCTGCATTTTATGCATTCTTCCTCCAAAAATTTTGAACTCCCCCTCCCCTCTCTTCCCTGCTTTTAGGGAGATTTTTACAGGCATTGAGAGGCTCCAGGTAAAAGACAAAGAGAGCAACTCTCCACTGCTACAAAATTTTTGCAGTCACTCTCACTACTGAAAAGAAAGATGAAACATCACTAAGAACATTTCTGATATATACACACTTTCTGCTAACTAAAGGAGACCGAAAAATGCTCCTCTCATGCATATTCTGATGAGTTCTGATTTGATCATGCATCTTGCAAGTGGGGAAGCAGCAGGTCCTACATGTTCAAACAGCTTTGATAACTATCAGACGACCTCCCAGTCCTGCACTGCAGAAGGAAAGTCTGACAGAGCAGGAACATCTGGACGTAGCCAGAGCAGTTTGTGCATATTTACTGAACAAGTTTATTTGCCATCTAATTGTTTCTGAGCAGTTTCATGTTCTTAATGTTGTGTCAAGAGCAAAGGCAGAGCACTCGACATGTTTAATGACTGACTTAAAAGTCCCACTATAAGGAGTCACGCGATTATGTGAGAAATAACACTGCTCTGCGATTTCAGCCAAGCAGAAGATACCTCCAAAGAACTTTGTACAAATGGCTGAGAAGCTTGAAAATGGAGACAAAAAAGCCCCCCAAACTGAGAGTCAATGACAGGAAACCAAGTTATCTTTTTAAGAACTCATCAACCAAACTGATTATGTTTTCATGAAGGAGAGCCTGACTGGTGCCGTAACCAATGCTGGAAGTGACTGCTCAACACCTCTCAGTAGCCAGCTTGAAACCAGGATAGGCTGATGGATTGATGATGGGGCTGCTGAGCTGCCAGTTCTGGAGCAAACCCCCTAAACTTGCTAAATCAGCAACACTACACCACTTTTTTTGTTGACAACTAATGTGTTGTAAAAGAAGGGGAAAAAAAAAAACAAAAACAAAAACAATCAAACAAATTTTTTTCAAAATACCACACCAAAACACATCACATTGTTTTTATTGCCTCTTGAACATCCGCAGCATCCTCTGCCTTGGAATAATGTACCCTAATTATACACTGAGCCTTCCACACTCTTCAAGTCTGCCACATGTGGCACTTCCAGTTGTAATAACCCAACAGACAGCCAAGAAGCACAGCGCAAGCACACCTCTGACCTGCAAGTGACCCGCTAATTAGTGGATGCAGAAGTTTAACGAATGGAGCGCTTCATCCAGGGAGGCATGTTAGCGGCGTGAACTCCAACCTCCTTAAACTGGGAAATCTATGCCAGGAAGCGTTTACACATTCATTAGTGCTGTTGGCGAAACAAAACACAAACAGAAAAGCCCTTTCCCATTAATATTATGCTCCAAATAAAATGAGAGGTCTCTTTTTTTCTGCACGCAACAATTATTGTGGAGGTTGAACCGTAATGATGGCATTAGGTGCTGTATTTGGAAACCACAGGCCGTTAGATCCCCCCTGGCCACAGATGCATTGCCAGGGTTTGACTGCCATCACTACAAAGTGAAAAATTCCATGTTTTATCCTTTGGTTCATGGTAAAGTGGTTCTGGATGCTCAAGATTAGAACTGAATTAGTACTTCCAGAAAGATGGAAGCATTTGGACATGGGTTTGAACAGCATATCTGGCCCAATACAAGGGTGTAAGACTTGGACAGCCCCAAGCTCTGTGGGAACAAGAAGAGCCATGCTCCTTGCTACAGGCTTTGCCAAAGAATGCCCCAGACCCAGGAGTCTGCATTTCCACCCTCACTCTTCCTCTCCTCCCCCTGGGAGAATTATATCACAATAATCCAGAAAGGGACACATCTGACTTCTCCCCAGTGCTGCTGGGTAGAGACAGCAGGACCCAGGGTCAACCCTAGCCCAACAGCTGTAACCCTAGCCACCGCGCCAAGCTTCGGTGTAAATAGGGTCAGATTTCCCTGCGCGCCTGTCAGGTGCTCGTTGCAGGACAAAGAGAAGATTGCTGCTGTCTCCAGTCTGATATATCAAAGCAGCTCCTAGCTCCATACTTGTAGTAGCAAATCAATAGCAATGTTATTACTACAACCTGCTGATCCCAGCCTCCATCACAAAGTGACACAGGCATGTCCCAAGAAGTACTGAATCCTCACTTAAACCTCCTAAAGCATGACCTATATTTAACAAGAAATATAACAGACAAAAATTGCAGAGATACTGATGGGAGCATGGGCTTTGCAGGCAGGGGCTGTGCCATCACAGCAGCACAAGTGGCTGGTGGATGGAGCAGGAGCCACTTGTTAGAAAAAAGAAAAAGTAAAACAAACCCAAAATAAAAACCACCACAACAAACAAAAACTGCTTTTTTTTGTCAAAAGAGCAATTCTGTTGGGAAAGCCCTTTTCTAACAAAACACCAAAAATCTAGAAGCTATTTTTATATTTTCTTTTTAAAGAAGGATAATTTAAGCACTTCCAGCTCAGTCGGAACAACCTCAATAGACTCTAAGGATCTCCTGTTTGAGAAAGGGAGTGCCAACTGTTTGACAAAGCTTTAAGTTCAGCCAGTATTTTTTCTACTGAAATGAGACATTTCTTGGGCAGCCCATCACTCCCAGAGCTGCTCCAGTGCTGCAGCCAAGCTAGGGCCCAGTGCCACACATCCTCTCCTGGAAATGCCAGCTAGAACCTGCAGCCTCCATCCCTCCTGCAGCAAAGATGCAGGGGACCCAAAGAGGAGATTTCACATTCCATCTCCCACTCAAGAATCTTCTCTTCTCTGAACAACCCCAACTTCATAAGGGAGCAAAATTAGTGGGTGTCAAGTAGAAGGGGCCAGTCTCTTTTCAGTTGTGCCCCATGATAGGACAAGAGGTAATGGTAGCAAGGTGAAACACAGGAAGTTCCACCTCAACACTAGGAAAAACTTCTTTCCTGGGAGATTGACAAAGCCTGGAAGAAGCTGACCAGAGGGGTTGTGGAGTCTCCTTCTCTAGAGACTTTCAAGACCCATCTGGATCTGTTCCTGTGTGTCCTGCCATGGGTGATCCAGCTCTGGCGGAGGGGGGTGAACTTGATCTCCAGAGATCCCTTCCAACCTCTATCATTCTTTGATTTTATGAAAAAGAAAAGCCTGCTTTCCTGGCAAGCTCATGGAGTTGATCTCTCTCTGTTGCTGCCAAAGGAAGGAAAGACTTCCTGTATTTGCCTCCTGCTTCAAGGGAGGTGAAGAGCAGAGAGTTACATTTCAGACAGGTATTTTTCAGCTACACTTGGGAGCAAAGATTGCCTTTGATCCTTAGCCCAAGATGGGATTTTCAGCAAAGCTTCTCCCTCCAAGTATCTGTGGTGAACGTAATTTCCCCCCAGCTAACACCCATATAGGAAGCAACCCCCGGACTGGGTCCAGGAGGGAGTTTCCACATCATCCCCCGCTCAACTAAGTGATGTGAAAAGCCAAAAGAAAAGCAACAGTGGGGGTTTGTTTAGCAGCAAAGAAAAACAAGTAGCCAGAGGCTGAGAAAAGAGAAATCAGAGCAGTTCAGGAGAGGTGAGTGCCAGCACTGGGAGGATTGGGGCAGAGATCCCTGCACTCCTGATTCTGAACAAGGATCAAGGATAAGGCAGCAGGGTGGGCTTCCCTGGAGAGGCTGCAGAAGTTCAGCTTCAGGTAACTATTGCTAATTCACTGCACTCCAGCCCAGCAGGCACCAAGCAGCCCCTAACACAGAAGGGGGAAAAAAAAAATAAACTAAGCGAGCGAACAAGGTTTTTCCCCTCTATTGGAAGGTGAGTGATTTTTGCTCTAATCCCTAAACAAACACATTTAATGCCATTAAACACTCACTGGCATTACTGAAATGTATCGTCCTGATGCTGCTGCATGCAGGGCACAGGCTGGATTTCAGAGAGCTGAGTTACTGATATCCTGCTGTGCTCACAACCTGCCCTAGGTGGAAAAAAACAATTCCTTTGTCACCATTCACTAGGAATAGGAAGAAAGTGGCAAGTTAACTTCAGGGAAATGGATAATTTAGAAGATTTTATGGCCCAATATGTAGAATTAATTTTAAAGAACCAGTTCTCTCTCCTTTCTGTTTTTGTTCTACAATCTTTTTCTCCTTTACCACAGTTTGCCTCTACTCTTCTTACCAACAATTAACACACCTCACAGCTCAGAAAGAAGTATCTCTTCTCTGGAAGAACAATGGGGTAAAGGAACCAAAGGAAAAAGAGTAATGACAACTGGGCAGAATATTTCCCACCTCCTAACACACTCCAATACAAAATATTTTCTCTCTCTTACCTTAAAGTTGGAGAAGATAGACAAAGAAAATCCAAAATGTCTACAAAGTTGCATGAGACAGCATCAACTGACTAGAGCATACATAATTCCCCCCTCCCAACTGAAACCAAAACAGTTGCTCATTTCTTCTCTTCCTTTTTACTTTTTTTTTTTATATAAAGGAGACAGATTTAACTAAATGATCTTAAAGCAATTTTGTTTTAATGGGCATTATTGATAATTCCAAAGCAAGACAGCATTTGTATGAAAAAAGCTGGGAGTATTTAATTCTGTAACATTATAAAAGTTGAAATAGCTCTTAAAATGATCCCTTTCTCATTATGGGCTGAAACTCAATTTCTCAAGATTTACATTTCCCAGACATTCCTGACCAGCTCTTTTCTGGGTTACACGGACAGAGATGATTATGTGGTTAAGGAATTCAAATCACTGATCTGATGAGTTGGACAGGGGTGGCCCATCTCCAGCATGTACTCGGAGCCTGCTACCACCTGATTGCTGCTCTGTAGCCTTAGGGCAAGATGAGCTCTGCAGATGCTCATCCTTTGCCCATCACTGTGGTAGGTCTTTTCCAGGTGAACAAGGTAATATTCAGAGTGATAAGTAATTGCAAAAAATAAAAAAAAAAAGGGGGGGGGGGGGGACACGACACCCAACAGTTTTGTAAAGGAACTAAAAATCACATTTTTCTAGGCTTAATGCAATGCATCTTCTCAAAGTGCATCTCTCACCCCAACTCTCCCCTTTGCAACTCTCTCTGAAGCACAGGGCTACATTAAAACATGGGTATGGATCCACATGGGCAAATCCTGCCTTCCCATGAAGCCTTATAGGACAAACAACACAGTGCAACTGGTCCCTCCACTGAAACAGGATTAGCTTGATTCATGAAAACTGCACCCATTTCCCATCCTCCTCCTGCTGCAGTCTTTCATCCTCATGAGATACCACCTCCAGCTGCTCTGCAGCCACACTCCCCTCCTTTATTTCAACAGTACAGCTGGTAAAATTCCTTCCTGGTCAGGCTTGCTTGGGCTGGGATAGCTTAGGGAACTACTTAACAGAGAAGCTTTGCTGGTGGACTTGCGGGAGAGGATGGACAAAATAACACCTTGAGCCAGCACTGCCGCAGCCTGAGGTCAAGTTCCCAGCCTTATAAATACCCCACTAGCTTAGGATACAGACAGAAGGAAATCAGATTCTGTCTACAGCTTCTCAACCAGCAACTGTCTGCTGCTCTGTCTCAGGCTCCCCCACTGTGACTCTCAACATGGAGATGCTAACACCTTACTGTCCTCAGCTCCTCTAACCCCAGCAGCTTCAAGCACCAAGCAACTGCTGCAGCAAAATAAACCACCCAGCTCCAGCATGTCAAGCTGCCACCAAGCTGACAGCATCACTGCAGCACCTCAGCAAAATAAAGCTGCAACCATCCCTTTAAAGAAGAAGAAATTGGCTTTGTAGGACTATAATGATGATGAGGAGTTTAAAGGTAACCACAAATATAAAACTTTAAAACTCTCATAAACAGATTTGTAAGGGAGCCAGAGGAACTGGTGCAAATGTGAGCTACACCAGTACAAAGTAATATCAAAGAGACAACTATAAACCTGGGCAAGGAGGAAGATGGAGAATCAGCAAAGTTTATTCCTTCTTTGTGGGTGCAGGAATTAGCTTCAACATAGGACATTTTATAAGCAAGGAAAGATTGGGTTTGTTTGTTTTTTTATTTTACTTTTTGCACTCCTGGGTAACTGGTGAGTGGAGCCAGAACAAAGACACATGCCAAAGGGAGATGTGTCAGGCCAAATTGGTTCTTCAGATGGCTCTGAGCCAGGTAAACATTTAACCAAAAAATCCACCTAATTTTAGGGGGCTGAAGTCTGGAAAAGTGATTAACTACAGAAAGGTCAGTGTGTTGCTTTGTACCTGGGGAATGCTGGAGCAAAGCAAAGGCTCTCAGGCCCTAATTAAGAAACTGCCTTTTCACTCGACGGAAAGCCCGAGTGCCGTGAAACGAAGGAAGCTGGTGCTTTTCCAGCAGTGCTCATAAAGCTGTCAATAAGTTGAGAAAGTGGCCTTGATGGTGTGAAAAGCCATCTCCAAGAAAAAAAGAAAAAGTTCTTTGCCGTTCAATAAGGCCTAACATCATCTACGATCACATAAATGGCAATTTCACAGCAAATTAGCAGTGTTTATGAAATCTAGACAGTCAGCCAGCTAGAAAAGACAAAAGTCAAGAGCATCCACCACTACAAAATCAGATTCGGTGGGATTTTTTTTAAATATTATTTAGTGGGTTGGGTTTTTTTAATCTTGGGATTTTTTATTGTTGCTCAGGACAGCGGGGGATTGTTGTTCTTTTGGGAACGTGATGCCAACAGCAAACAGGCCAGGCATGGCACGCTCCAGCCATGAGCACATTACCATCCAAGGGATCCCACCGTGGTGAGCATCCTCTGGCAGGATACAGTTTTGCCAGGCTTCCTGCAGATCCCCAGTGCAGCACAGACCTGCTTTCCAGATGTAGCTCATGCAGCTGTAAGAAGAGTCCATCACCTTATCTTTACAGACTCCAGAGCTTCCAGGCGACTAAAATGGCTACTTCTCTTCATAAAATTAATGGTGTGCTTTTTATGAGTTTCAGCTCCAGCTGGGAGCCCGATTCTGCTTAGGAAGGACTGTTAATACAATTACCTGGCTGGTTTTGCACTGAAAATTCTCAGTTGTTTTCTTTGCACTGTTTAGGAGTTAGTTTCTCATTTAGACATGCCCTGGAAATCAGGTAGGGCTGTTACCGCAGCTGTACTGAAGGTTATGCTGGCAATTGCTTTACAAAAAAACATATTTTCAAGGTTTATAATAGCAATAAATGTTTTCCCTTCTTGCCAAAACTTGGCATTGACACTTCAGCAGAGGTCTGAAGAATATTTTTTGGAAAATTTTGAAGAAAATATACACACACCCCATGTAGCTTTCGGGCCCAGAGGCTTTAGAGGGCAGACAGCACTGGGTGTTTGTAAATGAGGTGTGGGGACATTTCTACAGCATGGTGAGAGTTACCCTCCCAGGTACATGCAAGCTCAAAAGGGACTTTAATCTCATCCTCCATTAGGAACTGGTACCACATTAACGTAATTGCAGGCTGATAAACCTCCTGATGTAAATACAGTTATAAATGTTTAATTTTAGTTAATTCATACCAGTAGTTTTCCCCTTATGAGGAAAATAAGCTGCACCAGTGTCAGTCCTTACACTGCTATAATTATGCCAACAGAGTTCTGAATATGCAGTTAAAAAGAATAAAATCACCATTTTATCCAGTGTGACCATATTAAATATTAGCCAAACTTAATCAAATGAGCAATGAAGGGGGAGAGAGGAAGCACAGCTCAATTTAAGCGTATTTATTTACAACTAGAAATAGAGTCAGGAAACAATTTTCTCTTCCCCAAAGAGCTTGAGATTTCCACACAAAATCAGATGAAAAGTTAGTCTCAAAAAATCTTCAGGTGCTGAAAGACAGGAAAGGGAGGGGAAACCTTGCTAGATGAATTTAAAAAAAAAAAAAGTGAGGATGTTTTGGTTTGGTTTTATCTTTACATGGTTTGTTTGTTTCTAGGCAAGATGCAACTTTCTGAAACAGATTTGCATAATAGTTTTGGATGAAAACGTTTACTCAGAAAACTAAACACAGGAGAAGAAGAAAGAGTCCTCACAAGGATAAATCCTGGTTAAAAGCCTGGAAACTGGGAATGGTCAGATCTTGCACAGGGGAGCAAGGTTGGCCTGGGAGCCCTGGAGAGATCTGTCCCATTAAAAATGCATGCTCGTAAGTGACCTGGAAAAGGGCATGAGCAGTGAGGTGGGAAAGTTTGCTGACAATACTAATTTTGAGAGCATCATGATGAACTTCAAAATTTTATGATACAGTGACAGGCAATAAAATGGCAGATGAAATTCAATGCAGATAAATGTAAAGAGACTCACCCAGGAAAAAAATACAATCTAAGCTTCCTATAGAAAATGATGGGCTCTAAGCTGCCCATAACCACACAGGAGCAATACCCTGGGGCTGTCACAGATGGATCTGTGAAACATCAGCTCATTGCTCAGCAGCAATTAAAAAAAACCCACATCAGTAGAGATTATTTGGAGTAGAAAACAAGCCAGTAAATACCATTATGCCACTGTATAAATCTGTGCTTCACCTGCAGCCTGATCACCATGTGCGGTTGTTGCCTCAACCCAAAAAGGATACTGAGACAATGCAAAAGGCAATGAGGGTGGTCAGAGGTCCCAAACATACAGGTCAGGCAACTTAGGACTCTCCAGCCTAGAAAAGAGTTGAGTCTTTGTAGAGGACAAAAGTCTATGATACAAGTGACACGGAGAGGTGGATACCGTTCACTCCTCCTTCCAATACAAGAATTCAGAAAGACCCTCACATGATGCTGTCAGGAGCCAGGCTGCAATCCAGAACAGTAGATGACTCTCTACCCTGAATATATCATCTCTCCCTGCCAAAGGGGTGTGTGGATGTCAAAGGTTTACCTTGGTTCAAGAGAAAATGAGATGAGCACATAGAACAGCCCAAGTGCTACTGAATACACAAAATCCACATTTATTGCAGGACAGCTCCTGAACTGAAAACACTTGGAAATTGTGAGTGCTGGGAGAATCTATCTTGACTGCCTCCCCTGCAATTCCTCTTCTCAACACCTGCACTTATGGCCACTGCTGGAGTCTGGTATTGAGTGTCAACTGTCCCAGCATGGGCATTTTTAGCTTCTTCTCCTCTACTCTGAAATTTGTTACTTACAAACTAAGAAAACTGTCCAAAATTGCTCTCTCTCTCTCTCACAGGCAGGTTTGTTCTTCAACAGTATTTTAAAAGAGAGACAAAAAAGGTTCAGTAGAAACCAAAGGCAGTGGAGTGTGGTAACCTGTCTGGTGCCACCACCAGAAGTGCTATGCTTTCCCCCTGCCTCCCTGCTGGCAGCACCATGCCATGGTTCATGCTCCCTTCCTAATCATGTGGGACTTACATTCAGGACCAGCAGGTAATAAACAATCCCTTCCACCATTACTTTTTTTAACCAATTATGGAGCAGAATTTCCCAAATACTATGATTTCTATGAAATTTTAAACTTCAGGGCAAAGACTGGCCAAACAGGTCCATAATCACCAACACTGTTCTCATGGCACTAAATTCTATCCAGGACATCAACACCAAATGGTGGTGCAGAACAGCTGGAGAGACAGCCTTCAGCCATGGCTTTGAGGAGCCACTGATAAGCAAGATATTGGAAAATGAGACCCAAGGGCTCTGTGTGGCAACAAGCAAGAGCCATCTCTGGTCCTTCCCTTTCTTCCAACAGTTTTTCCTGTGGGATTTTCCTTATTTACCTCATAGAATGATAAAAATGTCTGGGTTGGAAGGGACCTCTAGAGGTCATCTAGTCCAACCCCCCTGCTGAGAGCAGGGATATCCTCAACTA
>JANHFX010024035.1:46252-64244 GCA_027560015.1 Chloroceryle amazona | reverse complement strand
CCTCATGAGGTTCACCTGGGCCCACCTCTCCATCTTGTCTAGGTCCTTCTGGATGACATCCCATCCCTCTGGTGTATTGACAGCACCACTCAGCTTGGTGTCATCTGCAAACTTGCTGATGGCGCAGTCAATCCATTGATAAAAATGTTAAGACAGGCCCCACTACAGACCCCTGAGGGACACCACTTGCCACTTCTCTCCATCTGGACTTTGAGCCATTGACCACTACCCTCTGGATGCAGCCACCCAGCCAATTCCTTATCCACTGAACAGTCCACCCATCAAATCCATGTTTTCCAACTTAGTGAGCGGGATGTTGTGGGAGACTGTGTCAAAGGCCTTGCAGAAGTCCAGCTAGATCACATCCATAGGTCATCCCTTATCCACTGATGCAGTCACTCTGTCATAGAAAGCCACTAGGTTTGTCAGGCAGGACTTCCCCTTAGTGAAGCCATGCTGGCTGTCCTTGATAACCTCCCTGTCCTCCATGTGCCTTACCTGACCTTCTAGGATAATTTGCTCCATGATCTTCCCAGGCACAGAGGTGAGGCTGACAGGTCGGTAATTCCCAGGGTCTTTCTTTCCACCCTTTTTGAATATAAGTGCAACATGTCCCTTCTTCCAGTCACAGGGGACTTCGCCCGACTACCAGGAGTTCTCAAATATTACTGAGAGTGGCTTGGCAACTACATCTGCCAGCTCACTCAGAACTCTGGGATGCATTTCATCAGGTCCCATAGACTTATATATGTTCAGGTTCCTCAGGAGGTCACAAACCTGATTTTCACATACAATGCGAGTGACTTCACCACCTTGATTCCTGCCTTGTAGATTTTTTTACATGGGAGGTGTTGGGAGAGAGGTTGCCAGTGAAGACTGAGGAAAAAAAAGTCATTAAGAACCTCAGCTTTCTCTTCATCTGTTGCTACTAGCTCCCTGTTCTTGTTCTTCTGGGGGTATGTTTTCTTTCACCTTCATTTTTTCATTGATGTACCTGCAGAAGCCCTTCTTGCTATTTTTTGGGTCCCTTGCCAAGTTCAGCTCCAACCATGCCTTGGCCTTCCTGACCTACATGCCTACCCCAATCAATCTCTTCTCATTTTCAGACCAAATCCAGTTCTGTAGGGATTCATTACAGTTGGCCTTATTTCCACAGGACAGCAGCCATGCTGAGTGCTAAGTTAATTAACCATCACCTTCTACTTCCTCTGCTTAGAGCAGATTGGAACAACCAGTCCTATTTTAAATCCATCTTCACCTCTGCCATAACCAACCTGCTCAGGGGACACCTGGCCAGTCTAGCAGGTAGTAAGAATGGACCCTGAGAAGCCCTTGCTGTGGTATTTTTAGGATCAAGGCCTGTAACAGCAAGAGTAAGCTGACGCTGTTTGTCTGATGATAAATTTATGAGCTTTAGGGTTTAGAGTATGACAGCACTGATATAGAATGGGGAATAAGGTGGGTATGACTTCCAAGTCTTAAGAAGGACATTCTTCTGTAGATTACGAACTAACCATATAACTGGTGGAATAGGAGATAGAGACATTTCTGCTTTTATTTTGGTTTATCAGTTAGAAACGAGTCTGGGAAATGTCTGGTTTGCACAACCAGTTTTGCAGTAGAAAGGAGAACCTTTATAGGTCAGCCTAGAAGCTGGACAGTGGGCTCTGTTGAATCAGCAGCAACTGGACCTCTGATCACTCACTGAATCAACTTTTTTCCCATATCCAAACCCAGCATGAGCTTGAGTTCCAGTATGCCCAAAAGTCCTTCTCTGATGCAGTCTCCATTTGGCTGTTCTGGCTTCCTGCACTGCACTAAGTTTAGCCCTGGGCCAAATCTTGTTATCATTCACATCTCATCACTCCGGTGACGTTAATTCAGACAACCCGTTAGCCACATCTGTCAGCTCTCTTGTGATAAGCTTATTTCTGATCATTGCAGCTACCCTTTATCCACAGCCAAAAACATGCCTCCAGCAACATCTCCAGCAAGCAAGTCTGGTCTACAGTGGTTTGGTGTAGTAGCTGTTAATAGATCATGGAACAGTTTGGGGCTGGAAGAGACCAGAGCAGCACTGTAGAACTCATCTGCAAAGTATCAGAGTGACCACCTTGGGCATAATTCTGAGTATTATAAGTAATTTTACAGAAGACAGACATCTCATCCCTGAAGCTTTCCAACACTGACAGGTATATGTGCTACCTTCCCATCACTCCTGGCAACAGCCCCATGTACCTGCAGCCTGGGCAAAAAGAGGAGAGTGAAGATGCATTTCCATGTTAGCAGAGGCAGCAGATGTCCTCTGTCCCTATGAGGAGCAGAGCACAACACAACCTTGCATACCAACATCACTCTGCTTCCTCAAGGGAAGGTTCAGGGTACGTCAGGTCATTCCTCTGCAGATCTGAAAGCAGATCTTCCAGGGCTGCTCTCTCTCAGGAATAGATTCCTGACCTGACCTCACCTTATGGCAGAGACCACCACTGTGAAATAAAATATGACTTTTGAAGTTGTGTTTTTATGATCTATGAAATCACCCAAGACCTCTTGGGTAAATAAATTCTGGATATGAAGCTGACCTCTTAGCTTTTAGCATATCAGTAAAGCCTTAAGGTTTTTCATTAAGCTTAAATAACATCTAAAAAGCCCTATTTTCTAGTCTTTATTTAAAATCCCAAGGAGTTAAAGCCTTGTGGTAAGTTTTCCTTCAAATATCAACTGGAGATACAAGTTCAGTAAGTACAATAACTTAGGTGTAGAATGCCAAAGCTTTTATAAGGGTATTTTACTTGTGCTGCCTCTTAAACACTCTGCCTCAGACATTAGTTTCACAGCTCCAACTGATTTCAATCACCGAGCAAGTAAGGAACTAACTGCCTAAGCCCAGAGAAAAGCACCAAAATTCATTCTTCAGAGTCCCCTTCTATCAGTCAAAGCCCTGTTGGCATGCCCGAAGCCCAACTTGGAATCACACCACTGAGGGCCACAAAAAGAACCACAAGTAGACTAATTACATGGAGAGAAAGGGTAAAAATGAGATGCTGAAGCAGCCACCCAAAGAAAAATGCCTTCAGTCAAAAGGAAAAGCAGTGTATCAATCCCACCACTTCTTAGAGGCAATATTCCAGGACATCAGAAGTTGAGAAATTGAAATCCAAAGCAATGCACAATTAAAATGCAGGGTTGACTGATGCAATAAGTTCTTCAGGCTATAGACTCAGCAGGAATGAAGACAGTATTTGATATTACTTATATGAGTTCTTTGATATTAATATGAATACCAGAGGAGATTTCAAACCCTGCTACCAACCTAGCCTTAATTTCTCAGGAAGCATGAAGTGCAATCCAGTCCCAGAAATAGGACACAAAACCATACAGGTCTGACTGGTCCAACCTGACGAATTGGTGGCATGAGGTTTTCAAGGAAGATTTGAAGATAATGAGTAGTTTAGTGCCAGGCAAGACCAGAAGGAGCATTCCATGATGAAGGGACAAAAGCTCCAGTGTACTCACCACAGCAGTTTCTAGCACCTCTACCATCTCTCCAGAAAATGGATAACATTACTTGGGGAGAAAAAATTCCAGCTGCTGCCAATTATAACCCAGCATATCTGTCTGCTCCACAAAAATGTGGTTAAATACCTCACTGGTACACACCATAACTTCCCTGAAGTCAGTGCCAATTTGCCACTGCCCATAAGCAAGTGAACTGAGCTGTATTTTGGTGTGGTTGCAGTAGGGCAGGTGTTGTCCCTGCGCTCCTCAAGCACTTTGTAATTCATAACGATTGACATAAAAAGAAAGTTTTCTGTTGGCTTCCCGTGCACCTGAATCAGCCTCTACATCTCCACCTCTGATGGAAGGGGAAAAATCCTTTCCCCTTCCTACACGAGTCCCTTGGTTCACATTAACTACAAAAGCCACATAAGACTACAAAAGGAGCGATTCACAGGGAAATGCAGAGAAGGAGGAACAGCAGTTCTCATGCAGCAAAATTTCTACTAGGAGACTGGAGGCAAAGAGATCTCAGGATTGCCTAGACCACATCAGACCTTGCAGGACATGTCTATCTTTTGGTATGATGTAACCAAACACACTCATGTGCCAGCTGGTTTGTGTAAAGTCTCTCCTATTGCCCTCCAGCCCCTGGTATGACACTTTCCCAGCTTGCTGAGCTCACTTCCCCTTGTAAGGAGGGCTTTTGATGAAGTGGAGCAATGGTAACCACATGGGCTCATACACCCTCACCCAAGTCATCTGCTCCAACGAGCTTGTGGTCAGGGGCTGCAGCATTTCACACATCAGCTCATAAGGGCCCAGCAGTTCAGAAAAATAATACACACCCAGGATGGAGTGCGCTTTGCTGCCTACATCATTTTGATTCTCCCCTCCCCAGATGATCTTCATAGTCAATTTTCCTTCTGTTTTCCTTTGTGGACTCAGCTGCACTCACAGCCTGAGGCGATGGATCTGGCATGGTGGGGCCCTCAGCTGTGCAGTTCAGTTACTGATAACAGCTGGGATCACCGTGGGTCTAAGGGTTTTTGGTTTAAGCCGAGAGAAAGACTCCCCAGAGACTGCAGGCCAGAAATCTCTCACCCATGCAGCGGTGACATGTTTGGGACTTCCACTTTTCCTCCAGCCATCTGTCCTTTGAAGCATCAAAGGAGAGCCAGGAGGTGCCTGGTAGCCTGACCAGAGCTAGTAATGTGGAACTGGGCATCAGTTATTAGGGTAAAGAACAATTTGTTATTGATTAACGGTTAACCTACTGTCATCTGCCTGATCAATGACGTATACCAGACATTATTCTAACCAGATGTATTGTCACCTGCTATTTTTGAGCACACCCTCCCCCACAATAAATCTTGACTGGTATTTGACTGAAGGTGTTGTGTGACGATATTCTCAGTACAGTCCCTAGTTGCAAACTATTCCCATCCAGATCCACTGGAGTATCAGCTATATTTCTAAGTTGCCTGCAACATCGTGGGCATTTTTATGGGACAGCCCACTAGCCTAGGTTATAATCAGCAAAGACATTGTCATGGCCTTAATTTAAGAAGGGCTGCAAATTCCAAACCTATTTTCTGCACCAAGATGTTCCTACTAGGCACCTCAGAAAGGAGCCAACTGAGCCATAACTGTGTCTCATTAACGAAAACTGTCAGACAGATATCAGAAATCCTCTCCATTGTCTTCTCAGGGCCTGAAGAGATCCTTGATATGCAGAAAAAAACTTTGGCAAATGATACTTTCAAATGTAATTAACACACGTGTGATGTAACTCTCCGAGTCACTTCCATTCAGACATCTGACACATGCAAAGCACTTTGCAGGTGGGATACACACTGTTTATTGATACAGAATAACTATTTCTTGATTAATACCCCCAGCAGATTTCTAGGAGTTACACTCATCACTCAGGTGAGGATGTGTTAACCTTCTTAAAATTGGCTGATCCTCAACCTTTGTAGTTACTGTCTTCCATTTTACACACTTTGCCTTTCAGTTTTATAATTTCTCGTGTCAATAATTTCCCTCTTGAATCCTCAAACCATTATCTCAACTATTAGACTCTGTGCTTCCTTCTCCTGCCTCGCACGCCTTTAGCTGACGGACTTTCTCACAGCTCAGAAGCAATTTTCTCACCAAAACTGAGCCAAGGTCACACAGCTGTGCTGCACCAAACCAGGCAGATCTCCTGGATTGTAGGTTACATTGGGTCATCTTGGCAACCCAGGGCTCATTTTTCCAGCTTAAAGATCTCTGCTGACTCCCTAGGCAGATACCTTGGAAAGAAGATTGAAGTAGGGTTGGTTTCTTCTTCCAGAGAAGTGATAGGACACGAGAAAATGGCCCCAGGAGAGGTTTAGGTTGGATATAAGCCTGGTACAGGCTGCCCAGGGCAGTGGTGGAGTCCCCATCCCTGGAGAGGTTTCAAAGCTGTGGAGATGTGGTGCTGAGGAACATGCTTAATGGTGACCTGGCAGTGCTGGGTAAACAGTTGGTCTCTTCCAACCAGAACAATTTTATGATTCTGTGTTGTTGCCGTCTATGAAGAGCAACCCCTGAACATCTGTGAGGTCAGCAGCTGCTGCCTGAACATATTTATTTCAAAGAAAAAGGCAAAAAAGAAGAGAGGGACTGAACTCTCTGTGTTCTGTCCTTCAGAGCAACAGCTGGGAACTCACCTCCAGGAGGGTTGTACTGAGCCTTACTACCCCACAAAGGCTATAACTCCATCTGCATAGGAACCTACTTCTCTAGGTGAGGTCTGGGTGATACCCACACTAAAACAGGATGTGCCTGGGCCTGGAACAAGCATCATTTTCATATCTAGCTGAGCAAATAGATCTAGACAAAGGCTGGGGAGAGCAGATTCCTGCAAAAACATTGATAGAAGCAAAATGAGTTTGGAAATCTCCAACCCTTCCTATCAAAAAGAACCTCTGCAAAGAATATGTTGACACTTTTCCACAAAGAGGCAAAATGAGCTTTTGCATCAGCAATCTGACATGGCTCAGCAGATTTTCCTTCAACACAACCAATCTTCTACTGAGAATTTTAATGGACAGGTCTCAGTCAGCCCTGTCTAACCATTTAAAATATCTGACAGAACACTGTAAGAGTAGTAGCTGTGTGAAACTAACTTCTGACTAACTCCTTCTCTTCATGAGCACCAACAGAACCAGCACAAAATAAACATCACCATTTCTCACTTTATCCCCAGGATTAGTCAAACAATTAACTGCAAGCAGCAGACACTGTGGCTTCAACCTTTGTCATCCATGACCTAGTCCATGAGGTTTTGTGAGCCAGTCCATGACCCATTGCAAGGATTCCTGTGGCTCCTACCACACATACCATGTTTGTCATCAATGACTTTCTCCTACTGCACTTTCTGTCCTCAGAAAGGTTCCAATTCGGCAGCTTTCAGGTAGTGAAAACTGTATCCCCATCTTCCTAGAAGCATGCACTATTGGAAGCCTGCCATTAAAATGTTACTCCTAAGGGCCTACAGCAGAGCTGGAAGGAATCTGGACCAGAAACTGGACTGTAACTTCAGAGAATGATGAGTCATCTGAGATGAAACCAGCAGTCAATATTTGACAAATTAACCTTCTCAGAGGAAAGTAAGTTTCTAATACACCTGCTCCAGATGAGAGTGTCAAGATTTAAACAGGCACCAGATTTGCATAATACCCTTAAGATAAGCAGCACTACACCAAAGCCCTGCAGTGCATGAAGGATTTATTTCATGTCTTAGACATTTCTGTATTCCAGAAGAGGCCATTCATCATTGTGCCAATACTTCAGAGATTTCACTGAAAGCTCCAACAGCTCTAGATTATCAGGGAATTATATATTTTTCCCCACTGAATAATCATTCCCAGAAGCCTGCTGGGGGGTGGGAAAAAAGTCATCCCATTTTCATCATATGGGTTAATGACACTGCAAGAGATGACATTCTCTGTTAATGACTACCTAGTCAGAGACATTGAAACCTCTCTCTTTGACCAGTTGGATGGATCTGTTCATTACCACTTAATTTCCAGCTCTATTTAGATACGCACTCAATACCTTACAGACAAATCTTCATCAATGTCCTGACTACAGAGGACCTCTAAAAAAAAAAATAAAAAAAATACCAGAAATTACTCCACTATCACTATAATTAGAGATTCCTCCTGATTTGGGGGCCCTAAGAAGGGATATCATCATTCTTGTGGCCTGTACATTCAGCCTCCCCTCCCAAGTCCTGCCCACACTGCCAACAGTACACATACAACTTGGGTGTCTGAAGCCCCAGCACAGCCACATCCTGGCAAACCCAGGTCAGTCCTCTCCTGAAAGCAGGTCTCTGAAAACTCACTGTTGCCCTCCCTGGCATTCAATCTGCCTGATGAGGACAGGAACACATCCAGCAGTTGGCGGCGGGGAAGAAGCAACGATTTTACCCCGGGTGTGACTATCCTGTCAGTAAAAAACCCGCCCTCCCAACAACAGCCCTGAAACCCACCCCCCCCCCCCCCCCCCCCCCCAAAAAAAGCATCATAAATAAATAAATCACAGGAATCCAAAAGCCAACGACAGCTCAAAGCTTGTTGCCAGATGGGATATTATGAGAGGTAGAAGCTTGCATACCAGTGGCTTGAGGGCTCAACTCACTTCAGCTCCTCTTGAGACTGCCAGGCTCAGATATGACAGGGAGGGGGATGTAGCACTTTCCTGTTAAGCCTGATCAATCAATCCAGAAGTTACATGAAATTTATCCCATCTGGAAAGAACTTTGCACGTGGTATCTTACCTTCAGTATTCTGTGATTGCCTTTAAACCTTCAGCCTCTGCTTTGATACACACGTGGTTTAATTCAATCATCTTTCCTTAAATAGGTAAGTGATTTTCAGGGTGGAAGGATCAAGTCAGGCAGTGATGTTCAGAGTGGGAAAAACTTTTGATAAGGCAAAGGATGTTATTGTGTATCAAAAAAACATGTACCATCTCTGCTGGAATCACTGGAAGTTATTGCTGTGTGTTATTCATTTGCTCATAATCTTCTGCTGCTTCTGCAAAGAAGCTCTTGGAAAAGACTATTAAAGAAGGCATGTCTGTACTTTCAAAGGATGCTGACAGGGATCATGGACAGAAAGTGTGCACAAATCTAAATACCTGTTAATAGTTTCCAAAAGTATCACATACATGAAGATATTGCTGGAAGACCCCACGAGACAGGTTGCAGCATAAGCCCAATCTTTATCAGGCACCAAGGAACTCCAGGTTCCTTGAAAAAATACTCCCAATTATGGGAAATATTTCTTGCAATCCCAAGACCTGGCTCTGCAGGAATGGACCATTTTGCTGCTCAAACTGTTTTGTTTGGGTTTTTTTACTCCTAATTATTAAGGTTGGAAAAGGCCTTCAAGATCATCAAGTCCAACCTTCTACCCAACACCTCCATGACCTCTAGACCATGTCCCAAAGCACTTCATGGACACGGGGTTGTTTTTTTTAATACCTCCAGGGATGGTGACTCCAGCACTTCCCTGGGCAGCCTGTTCCAATGCTTAACTACTCTTTCAGCAAATAAATTCTTCCTAATACCTAAACTGAAGTTCTCCTGATTCAACTTGCGGCCATTTCCTCTTCTCTGGTCATTTTTTCCTTACTTCTTTTCTGCATACTCCACAGAGAGCATGGGGCCAAACACCTTTGCCGGCAACAGGGCCCTCTGTCCAGAGCCCTGGCTGCTCTGCTCCATTCTGCATCCCTAGTTGCCTTGGAGAGCTGCATTATTCCCTCCCTCCCACAGTGGCTACAACAAGCCTTTCACACCTCCTTCCTCATGGCACTGAGGATCAGAGAGGCAAAAAAAGTCTGGTAAAGTCTGTTTTCTGAAAAACACCATGCCTAGGTTATCAAAACTATCCACAAGTCTGAGTCCAATTCAGACACTCAAAAACAAAGTCAAATTTACTGTTGTTACCTCCCTGTCTCAAAACAGCAATGAAGGAATAGCAGAATTTTGTACAGTCACCTTCCAGGTGGAACCTGTCTCTTTTGTCAAAGCTGAGGTACTTCTGAAAGCACGCAGAGATAAGCAAACAAACCCACATTAGTGGGTTTGTTTACAGCCAGGCACAGGACAGACTCCAGCCCCACAATTCCTAAGCCTAAGCTGGATGACTTCATCTCCTCTCCCCACACAGATCCCCGCTGGGCTAGTCATCAGGACAGATGTGCACTGGTTTACTGTAGGAAGACTCTTTGGTAGAGCAACAACTAGAAGTATAATCTTTTTTTAAATCAAAATTCATTCCAGCCTGACAAGAATGCCAGCACAGGCTGAGAATCCCAGAGGAGAGGGCTTGCCTGGGAGATTTCTAAAATTTCCTACTTCTGGACCAATTAGAAATAGTACAAGATGATAATGATATACTCTGATGACAATGGGCCATGTCATTCATCGTTTTGCTTTTGGCCTGAGACTTGGAATTATAGATGAAAAAATGGGAGGAAGAAATGATTTGGTTTTGCGCTTGCAAGGTTTTCTCAAAGACTCCTCCGGGAGATAGGAGTGTTGTTCTTCCATCTGTATTCTTTCACCCATCCCATCTTTATAGACTCTCACCTGGCAAATTACACATGTTTCTGGAACGTGTTCTCAGGAATTTGAGTAGAGGATATTATCGTCATAAACGAGAACATCCGCACCGCCTGGCAGACACTGCATTCATTGTGTTCAAAGGAGAATAAACCACAGACATTTCAGAAAGCCTCAGGAGAAAAAGGAGAATTCAAAGGGCCATTGATCCACATGGATTGGGTATTTCACACTTTTTAAAATTTCTGGGCACCTTGTAACTTTTCATACACAGACACCATCTATAGCCCTGGAAGAGAGGGAAGAATTGTTATCCCCAATGTTCTGAGAGGGGAACCAAGAGCTGAAGAACATGGGCTCAACACAAACCAAATGCTGTCTCTAAACTCTCCATGGATACCTTCACACTGGGAAAGGCTTCCTCTCTTTGAGTTGTATTGAAACTTAAAGAGTACTAAATCTGTCATTGCCTCAGTCTCTGAGCTGGAAGAGGTGATTCCTGCTGACTAAGCTGCTGCTCCCCACCCATTCCATAGTGCACACTGCACACCATTTCCAACTTGGACAACACTGTGGTTCCTGCTGCTGCACTATCCGAGCAAGGACCCGTGTCCCACATGTTCATTACTGTACATTCATGTAACAACAGTAAAGCTGTTCTTACAATTAGGGCAGCAATGAAAAATTTAAGCTGGAAGGAACCCCTGAACGTAACCAGTCAAGCCCAAGCAGAGCTGTCTCCTAAGCCAGACTAGGTTGCCCAGAGCCCTACTGAAAGCCTTTAAAATATGGAGATTCCACCGGCTGCAAGACACTGTTCTTTGCTGCATGACCCAGGAGTTCAACTTACTATTTAGCTTTGCCCTTGTGTTCTAAACCACCGGTGGCCAACCCCTCCCCCTACCACAATGGGCTGCACAGCCTTCCTCCTATCCCCAGCAGTCACCCTGTACCCACTCACTGACTGTAAATCTTCTGGGTGCCTTTTCCCTTTGGGGCTGAACAGCTCTCCTTCTCCCCAGCCCTATCAACACTCCCATTTCACAGAGCAGAGTCAGCAGGTCAAGGGAGGGGATTGTACCCCTCTGCTCCACTTCAGTGGGACCCCACCCCTGCAGTGCTGGGTCCAGCTCTGGAATCCTCAGCACAGGAGAGACAGAGACCTGTTGGAGCAGGTCCAGAGGAGGCCACAGCAATGATGTGAGGGCTGGAACCCCTCTGCTGGGAAGTCAGGCTGAAAGAGTTGGGATTGTTCAGCCTGGAGAAGAGAAGGCTCTGGGGAGACCTTCTTGTGGCCTTTCAGTGCTTAAAGGGGACTGTCAGAAAGATAGGGACAGACTTTTTAGTTGGGTCTGTTACAACACAACAGAGAGAGATGGTTTTAAAATAAAAGAAGGGAAACTTAGACTAGAGAGAAGGAAGAAATGTTTTATACCGAGGGTGGTGAGACCCTGGCCCAGGTTGCCCATAGAGGTGGTCAATGCACCTTCTCTGGAAGCATTCCGGGTGAGGTCAGAAGACTCTGAGCAACCTGCTCTGTTTGCAGATGTCCCTGATCACTGCAGAGGGTTGGACTAGATGAGGTTTAAAAGGTCCCTTCCAACTCAAGTCATTCTGTGGTCTAGCCTCATGGTAGGAAAAAGGGACGATGCCCATAGGGAAGGTAGTTAAGAATTGCCCAAGGCCAGCCAACAACATTTCCATAGCCCAACAACATTTCCATAGCCCACTCCTTGCATGCATCCGAGAGGCCTTCAGTAAGAAAAATGGCTGGGAATAGAATCCAGGTCAGACAACTTGTCCTTGCAGGCCAGATGCAGCCGGTGAGCCAGAAACTGGGCAGCTCAGCTTGATACTATTAACAGCAAGATCTCATCACTGTTTGCAGCCCAACCCAGGCTGACACACAAGCCCTCTATCCCAAGCTCCTGTCCCAAAACATAAACAGCAGGTTTTCCAAATCTGGACCCAAGCCCAGAGCAGAATTTTCTAGTTCTGGCCACTTTATTTCACTGGTGCTTTTGCATTTCTGATGTCAATATCATTTTAGGTAATAATATGTTTCAAGTCAATTCACTGTCTGGCCTTCACGCACATACAAAGTCTGACAGGCAAATAAAGAAAAGAAACATATATTTGATAGATTTAAAAGCTGTTTCCATTTGGATTTCCTTTTAATGGAAACATTCTGTTGGTCTTTGGTTTTGTAGAAGTCAGGGGGTACTGCATTTTTTATTTTTTAATTTTTTATGTTTTTAAATCGGATATAATTCAGGGGCCAAATTTGACTTAATGGATTCCTGTCAACCCCTTGAAATACTGCCTCAGAAAATTGCAGTTAAAAGAGTGTTTCAACACAATAGGACAGACACTAAAGTGGACTTGGGAGATTGTGGAAATGGTCTCCAGCTCATTGCCTGGGTTTTTACGAATTCTGCATGATCTTTATGTAAGTATGCAGTACTTATATATTTTATATAGGTAAAAGAAAACACAGGTTTCATCTACAGAATTCATATGTTTCATGAATAACCCACAAGTAGTTGCCATCCAGGACTAGAGAACAGCACTAGGACCAAGGGACTAGGAGGTTCAAACTCTCAAGCACATGGCGAGCAAATGTGGCACTGATGAGCAAGTACAAGTATGTTTACATGCACCTTTTACACACACAATTCAATACTTCAAACAAGTCTATTAGTAACAGAGTAGCACATCCACCATGTCAGCAGCAATACTGTCCAAGCACTTAAAAATATCAGTAATGGGGAAGAAATAGGTTTAGAAATACAGAAAATGGCCAGATTTATTTCTCCACAAACATATACCACAATTCTTACTGGAAGAAACAACTTAATTTTGATAGATCCAGGTTATTGCAAGCATTCACTGACATTCTGCTTTGTGCTTATTTCCCTTTCCCTCCCCTTTGAGTGACTGAGCAGAAGTTTTGCTGCTCCAGAGGCCAACAGAACTCAAATTCCTCAGCAGTGATCTGCCACCAAGAAACACTCAGAAAGGTCTTGCACCACTGAGCTCCACACACGCCCAGACCTTCACATTAACTGCATGTTGGACAAACACGTAAATTAGCAGCAACAAGCTCCACAGGAGCCAGAAGCCAACAAATCAGCACGTGGAAAGGGACGACCAAATTCTACCAGATGGAAAGGTTTCCAAACCTGCCCCAAGTTCTCTGTTATTCTTTGATTATAGTGACATCTAAAGGTCATCAAATTAACTGTATTACACTTCCTAGCGTGATTCTTTCTGCTTCTTTTTCCCCTTATCTGATCTCTTCTCTAAATAAATAAATTAAAACCACAGTCAATAAAGATGTGCTACATTATTCAAAAAAAATGGAAAACTTGTAACTTTAAAGATCTTTCACTGGTTTGCTGTTTAATTAAAAGACATGGGGAAGAAGTCTGTTAGTACAAATACATCTCAAAGATCAAGAAGGTAATATATGATCTATCATACATCTAAAATCACGGACCTGATCCTAGATTAGGTGTTATGCCATTGGTTTCTAAGAAGATATGCCAGGTATTAAGCAATATGAGGAAGAATTAATCTGGCTCATAAATCATAATTTTCAACAGTAAGTCTCTTTTAACAATTCCTGAAGTCTGAGCTCACATAGCCAGCTAGAGCAGTATATTTCAAGAGGTCCAAAACTGCTGTCTGTACATCATACCCTCCAGACTCAAACTGTGGTAGATATCTCTCTATGCCAGACAGTTTACAGAACACCTCCACAGAGGTTCTGGAGTGCCAGGTGAGGAGCTGAGGGAACTGTCCTGGGGGGAAAAGAGGTGTCTTCCCAAGCACAATGGCCAATGCAGACACAGCTCACTGCAAAACTTCAGAGCACCTTAACAGCTAAATCTCCCTCTGTGTCAAAGGAGGGAAACGCGCACCATGTCCTGTCCTCCTGTGGGTCTGGACATCTATTTGTTACCAACCATGAACAATTGCCCCTCTTAGCAAGAGCCAAGCTTGGTGATCAGAGAGGGCACATGCAGCACAGGAGGGGATGGGGGTTTATCTGCACAAGCTGAAATCCCATTTCACAGCCCTAGAGCATCCTGCCATATCTCCTGATGCCCTATGCAGTGTTACCAGCCAATGGAGGGGGGGGGGGGGAATGGGGAAAATCAAGGAGCATTTGCCTAAACCAGCCATCACCCAGGCAGGGATTAGCTGAGCTTTGTGCATGTACACTGACTGGCATCACACATCCCTTAACTCAGAGCTGCAGCAGGCCAAGTGCAGCCAGCCGAGCTGGGCCATCCCAGTGCCCACAATGGGTACAAGGCAGCTCTGCAACCAACCAGAACCACAGCAGCTTGAACTGGTAGGCCCAGGAACCAGCTCTCCAGAGAGGGAGGTAAGTGGATAAAGTCACAGCCCAGCCTTAGTCAGCCCAGTGTTCCCCCCACAAGCAAACAATCTGGAACAATCCAGCAAATCCCCAAGGACACTTCAAAAAAAGAAAGGCAGGTCTCAGAAAGGGTTAAACAGAGGGCAACAAACTTATTCACATATAATGTCTCCAAAGGGGGACATCCAAATGAAACAAGCCATTCACTCAGCCTCAACCCTCCTGCCGCTCCACCAAAAGAAAATGACCCCTTGAGTTTCCCTTCCACAGCCAAAGCAGAGCTGTGAGCTCAGACAAAGCCATACAGCCCTGGAGCCCCAGCCTCTGCTTTGAACCTCTATTATTATTATTTATAATCCTGCACACGTGGACACAAAGAAGCCATCAGCTTCTCAGAGCCAGCCCCCTTGAGAGGATAAGCACCCTGCACTCAAAGGGTAAACACCAGCTCTTGAGCCCCCCAAAGCAGGCTGCTGTAAGCAGACTGGCACTGAATTAGTCACTAATCGGATTAGTATAAATTGCTTTAAACTGACATTCAGGAGTGAAAGACCCACCCCCCCACACACACACACACCTCTACAGGGGCAGAGCCCAGGGCTTCAAACCAGCCTAACCATTGCAGCCTCATGCCCAGAGCATGAAGTATTTACCTTATTCCAGCCAGCAGCAGATTTATTATATTAATCACAGATGAAACAACTGTATTTAGGGGCTGAGGAAATGGGGGATTTGGGTTAATGAGGCAGAGCAAGGGACGCTTCTCTCTCTTGCAGGCAAGACACAGTGCAGCCAGGGACAACACCCACAGTATGGAGGTGGCAGAAGGTGGAGGGGTGTGAAGACAGCTGAAGTGAGCAGCAGTGAGGATGCCCTCAGCCCTGAACTGCACACATTGGAGTAGGCAGAACACAGGATCAGCAACACACACAGTGGTCCCTCATAGATGTTCAGCAATATCCAGCAGACAGAGCAGACCCTGCAAACCAAGCAGAGATGCCCAAAGGATGGCACATCTTGCTGCCGGGCTGTCTGAGCAGCTGCTTCAGCCCCCCCCAAGAAGTCTGCTTCACACAGACAGTATCTGAGAGCAAAACCAGCAGCACCTGGTTTCCCATGTCCCACAGATCTCTTTTCCCCCTGTATATTCTCTATGTTTATTAAAGCCTGAACACTCACTGCATTTCCTCCCCTCAGTGACATCTTTCCACTACCCCATCACTGGCCTTGGTCAGAGAGCTATGAGCCCAACAGCTCTGGGACCTCACTCCCACCATCAAATCTCATCACAATTGGCCTGTGGCTCAAAGGCTGTTTCAGGGGGCTGCAAAAAGATAGCAGCAGTCTTGCAAACATACAACTACATAACCTTTGTTTCCTTAGGGGATGAAACAAAGAACAGCAAAAGATGAAAGCAGAGAGTACAGCTGCTTTGTGCCTGGTTACACACAACTCCAGCAACAATCCTGGAGAATTAAAGCCTCAATGCTGCAAAAGAAATGTAATTGAGTTATTGGGGTGGATTCACCTGTGGAGTTACAAACTCCAAGAGCAGAGCAGAGCAGCTGCCACAGGAGAGAATTCCGTCCCTCCCCAAACCCATCACACACATAGCTAAACAAGCAAGAGACAAACAAATCCAACACATCCTTTTATTGATAAATGCCAGTCCTGCAGAGACCATGCCCTTCACAAATTACAGGCCCAATCCTGAAGCAGTTCAGTCACTGGTAATGAGGCAAAATGTTCAGTACGGATCACTGTGATTTTGCACCTACAGGACCAGGATCCAGCTGTTTTGACTTCCCTGGCAGGCTGATGTCATTGGCACACTAAAACAAGGGCTTGAGTTGCTTTCCTCGCCACGACCTCCCTGCACAGAATTAGGAGGTTTATTTGTTCTAAGATAAAGTATGGTGACACTTTAAAGATGCCTCCATTTTCCCTCTTAGATCAGCTTGACATCTGGTTCAAAAATGTTATGAAACACTCTCTGAACCTGCTGTGGAATTGGATATTATGATATTTCACCAAGACAGGGTTCAAGTGAACTTTCACCTCCGAGTGAAAGTTTGAGTGTTGAAAGTGAAAACAGACCATTCAGAGCCTTTCACTGGGACAGACCTTTCAGTGACACTGGATGTAGGGAAATAATTGCAGATGGTATTGTTGTGGGGGAAATATCACCTGCCATGAAATCTCACCCTGAGCGAACATTCAGTTGTTATAAGATCATATCGTTGCACTGCTTCGTAGTAACACATTCAGGCTGCAGACTTGAGCAAGGTCATTCCGCAGGAAACCCACACACAACAACGGGGTTTTGTTCATTGTGTTTAAAGATACTAGTGCAAGGCATGGGGGGGGGGGGAAGAAAGCCTACCAAAATATTTTTGCAACAGATAAAACAGGCTTCAATGAAAGCGATTGCTTTTTTTCATATCCCTTTCCATGAAGAAATTTCAGGTTTCCAATGGAGAGCTGAAAGCAGCAGCACTGTGATGTCAGTGAAAATGGGGGGGGGGGGGGTTAAACAGTTGAAAAACTTGGTATGTAATCAATCAAAAAAGAACACTTGTCATCTTTGTTGACTTTTCTGTCACATAACAACCTGACCATTTCTATGCTCCTTGCAAAACCAGCTTGCTTAAAGGCCCTGGCTGATGCAAAATTTCCACCTCCCTTTCCATAGAAAGGAATCCAGAACGTATGTTTTCTCCACATAGATGTGTTACAATAGAAGAGTGATGCTTATGAAAACCTGAGCACTGCAACCTGCTGCCTTTGCAGATTTTATAGCACTAAGAAGAAATCTTCATGTAACAAGCAGCCAAACCCTCATTCCCCTCAGGTAAGGAAGCAGCTTGACATGGGAAAATCAATATGGGGGGAAATTAGAACCAGGCCATCTCCTAAGCCTTGCTTCTGCTACATGTGCATTTACCAATACTATTTTCATAACCCAAAAAGATTGAAGCCACCTGCTCTGCAGGTGCCGGAGGTGGAACCCTTGAATCATAGTCACTTGTGAAAGACACTGTGCATGGCATCCCCTGTCAGAGCCTACCACCCTGGGAGGTGGTACACACCAGCAGCCTCCTCTCCTGAGATATGCCCATGGCCAGGAGAACTGATAAACTAGCAGTTATCTGAGCCGTGCTGTCAGCAGGGACCCAGACGCATGCTGGAGAGCAAGAGGATGTTGGGGATATGTTAGGGCCTGGAGAGGATGACTCGCAGTCTACAGTGAGTGCAAAATAGAAGGTACCATGAGGTTTGTCCATGATGAAAGCCACTATCTACAAATGCCACTCAGTCCAGAGATGAGCACAACAGCAGTTAAAAGTCTGTTCAAGCCCAATGCATGTTCAAATTTCTATTTTTGGTTTTAAGTTAAAAAAATAATTTAAAAAAGCCTAACTCCGTGCCTCTCGTGTACTGAAACAGCGCATGCCGGGTTCCCTTCACTGTTTTCGGCTGAACTGCAAAGTACCTTC
>JANHFX010024035.1:36099-46152 GCA_027560015.1 Chloroceryle amazona | reverse complement strand
GAATTATGGAATTATGTGAATTTATATTAAGGTTCTCTAGTTTCAGTATTGGTATCTACTGCTGGTATAGTCCTGTCTCCTGCTCATGTGTTTGTTTTCCTTCTACCCCCCACTCGTCCCCCCCCCCCAAGTAACTATTAAAAAAGTTTTACAACCTGTTAACAGCCAAAGCAACAGCCCAAAACAATGTCTCCACAAATGCAGACAACTGTGCTTTTAATTAAGATTCACAACTTTTTTTATTGAAGGCGGTGAACTATAATGAGTTCATTCATTCACGGGAGTCAGCTCAACCTGTGCTGCCTCCATCACGTAACCTCCCCGGGATAATAACGACACCGTTCACACCTCACCGCCTTCCGCCGCACAGCGTCACGCAGCCCCGCGGCGAAAAGGGGTGAAGCCCTGGATGGCTTCGTACAAGCCAGCGGCAGAGCTCAGCAACACCAGGAAACGTTTTTGGTGACTTCAGCATCGTCCCAAAGTTTGAGACTCTGGGAAACCTTGCTCTGCATGGAAGTGTGAGAAATAGCAAACTGCCCCCAGAGGGTTTATAACCTGGGATAACAAATCCTTCAACAGTCCCTGTCCACATCTTCGAAATGAGCAGGCACCCAGGGCATGTCCCTCGGGCATGGCAGCGCACAAGAAAACGATGGGAAAGCTGAGAAAAGGCCCCTCCCTCTCACTCACCCTCACCAGGGAGCTATTAAATGCTTCTTGCTATTGCTTTTTTAATTTGTGCGTGAGTTTAATGGCCACAGGAGACAATGGCCGCACAAAGGCACCTCCCCAACATCACATCAGATCTCGCTCCAGTGTCTCAGCTCATCCATGCCAACACCCTGACCCTCCGAATCCTCCCATGGACCTCATGTGGCTCTGGGAGATAAAACACCTTCAGATGAGTCCAGAAGGAGAGACAAACAATTGTTGACATGGTAGAGAGACTAAACAAGAAGATGGAGAATAAAAGTGTTAACATGGGGCTTATACGAGAACCTCTTAAATTGAGGGCAGTCTCAGGTCCTCTGCACACTGTCTGCAAATTCAACCTATCAGTTATCAAGACTCCTCAGCCCCTCCATGCCCTTCCCAGGACTAAACCAACATGATTAAGTTGATGCACACTGACCCCTGCAGTCACATGTCACTTGCTTTATAGGGCTGAGTATCTCTTTCCTAATGCAGTGCAGTTGCAGCCATATGGCCTAACGATACAAGGAAGCAATAGCTCAGCTGGAGAGTCTGCAGGCATGAAAGATTGTCTGTGAGTTTCCCAGCTATGTCAGGTAGACATAGATAAAGCATTACCCCAATCCAGCCTGATCTTGACCTGACCAGTAAGTCAGGAGTCTTCCTCCTGCCTACCTTTCTCTCTGTCTTCTCACAGTAGTAGCTGGAAAGCATTTTTGTATATGGTGGTGTTCATATAGAAGGGAAGAGTTTCAAATAAAAAAAAAGATACTAAACTCTTATAGACAAAAACCCAAAGAGAGTCTGTGTATGAGTGTCCTGACAAGGCTTAAAAGCTTGGCATTTACAAGAGCACAATTCACAGACAGCATCCTGGCTAAGACTGACATCTTTAGAGTTTAAACAGATGAGCAATAGAGCCTGAAATAAAACTTCACAGGTAAGGCTGCAACAGACCCAAAAACTGCCGTGCACTCAGGTGAGAGTGGGATCTGCAATGCCAAACAGGTTAAAGCTGCAGTTCTGTATCAGAGAAAGAGCCAAGCTGGTACTAATCTACTACTGGTCCATCTCCAGTATTCATCAAGGTCCAACATTTGAAGGAAACTAAAAAGGTTCCTAAAATGCCACCTATGCACCAGCAATCTGCAAAGCTCTCAATTCCTATCCAGAGGAAGGGACAACTGCCCACCATGAGAGATACGCTGGCAAATCCTAAGGGGAAAGTGCTGCTCATAGGACATAAGAGTCTGTCATCACAGCAAAGGTGATAAACCACTCAGAAAAGCCAGCACGCAGCATCAGGATTATATTGCACTTTATCAGAACTAAACCACTTGGACAGAGAGGAGGAGAAAGGAAAAAAGACTCAGTGCCTGAGCCTCCTGCAGGTGTGATTTGTGCCTAGCACGCCAAGCAAGAGGCACACGGGTTTGCTGTGTTATGTAGCCAAGGCAAACAAGGCACAGCAAGGTCCAATTCTGGCCCCCTCAGGATACATAAATTGGCCTCTGGGAGCTGTGGGGGGCACGTTGGTCCTAATTGTGTCTTGTTTAACTTGGCTCTCTGAACAGCAAAGCTTTTGCTGTCTTGGCTCAAGTCACCAATCTCACACCTCAGTGGGACTTAGCTCTTTTCTTGGATTGGCAATTAAAAAAATTCCTAATGTTGATACATGTTAAATGGTTTTGATCAAAACCCACTTTTTTTTACAAAAAATAGCTTGGATGACATGCTGAGAACCTCTGCCCAATGTATCAGGAAGAAGCATACTACTGAGATGGCAAGATACTCTCTCCAGACTACTTTAATGATTCACTAATCACTGTCACATTTCTCTGGATATTCCCCTCCTAACTAAGGGGGGAGAGCAGGGACTTATGCCCCGCAGAGCTGACATGTACAGGTATAAATCCCAGTAATTTCCTTCCTTACTGCAGCCACTGATATTCAAAGTGAGACAAGAAGAATCCTTCTGAGTAAGAAGCACCCACCTACATTGGTCTAGTACAGTGATTTCCTTGACCTGAAAGAAGTGGCCAACCAGTATTTTTCACACAGGTATAACCTTGCACCAAACACACTCTGAAACGGTAGGATCAACTCCCACTTTGTGCATGGTGGTCCCAGGTGGAACCCAAGAGGATAAACCCCACAGAAGAATTGCTTTGCACTTTCTTGCTAACAACCCTGTCAGCAAGCCCTCATGAAAAACCTCAAGACCAGACAGCTTCCAAAGCACCCTGGAAGCACTGTGACAGTACATGAAGCTCCTGGCACTGGGAAGCTTCCAGATCAGCCTTTTGCTCTGGCTTCCCTTCAGATTTCTTACTTTGGCCCAGTGGGGAACACAACTGTGTCTGCTCACGCAGAGAAACAAAGGAGGAGGTGTGATATTGTCAATCTTCCTAAAAGCTCAAGGGATTTATTAGTTTGGTACAGAGATGCAGAAGACCGCATGCAGAGGCTGTTTAAAAATACCATTTCCCCCCCCAAAAAAAAATCCCAAGGAATATCCAAAAAACCCCAACTCCACAAAACCCACCAACTGCGTTGCAGGTTCCCATTTGATCTGCTCAAAACTTTCTCAACCCTACCAGCTCTCAAGCATCTTCCTCTGGTGTGTGTGTCTTGGATAATCATTTCACAGAGGATTTCACTGGTTTTTTTTCCTCATTTCCACAGCCTTTTCTTATTTCTGTTCTGAATTTCCAGCACCTTTTGATCAGTTAATACACCAAACACAAGAAGTGGCAACTGGATAAATCAGCAGCACACCTTGTCCAGTTACCTCCCATCATAACCATATCCAGATGCTTCACTGGAAGTTGCAAGAAAGTGTACTGGGGATAGTTATCAAATTCAAAAAAAATCCATCCCACTCCTCCATTATCAAGTAGTGATATTTCCCTTTTTAGCATCAAATACCTATATAATTGGCAATGCATGTAGCCCTTATTCCAGAATAGCAGGGAAGATGCAGAGTTGGATATTTCCCATATATCCAGTCTAGATTTGACACAAAGCTAGGGCCAAAACACAAGACAGCCTGTGGCATGAGAGAATGCAAGACCTTCCCCACATAAAATAACCCTATTCCTAACCTCTTCCAACATCCCGATTTCTCTGGACCTGCTCTACTGGGATTATTTTCTTTCGAGAAAGTTTTCAAGCAGCACTATACATAGGATTTCTATTTCATTGCATTGTCACAGTGTACCATGTGCTTCCTCAACGCTGCTGGTGACAGTCTACTTACTGGATTTCTGGCTGTGTTGGTGTCTTGAAGGAATCTGTGATCGATTTACACAGTTCCTTCACTTCTGCCACTGACAGCCAGTGAGTGTCTAATTTACAGCAAAACCGCCTGATCTTAATCCATAAATTCATCACCTTGCACATAAATGTCAAACCACTTCTGTTGCTTCCATCCTCCTCCTCTGTTGAGGCCTCTTGACAGTGCACAATCAGCATGTCCCTCCCCTCTGCAACCTCTTCGCTAATACTCCATAAATAAATAAAAGAAATACTCCATAAAGTCAGGCATAAAACCCACTTCGGACTCCACCTCACATCTTTTGTCCCGACAGCTCTCCTGTCAAAAAAATCTGTCACCTGTTCTTTGAGCTGTTCCCTTTAGACCAACTTTAAATCTTGCTCTAATCCCCATTTTCTATGGTTAAACTAATAACTTCCCATGTGGCACAGTAAGAAATACTTGGACCATCATGGATAAAATATCTGCCTTTTTCTAGATAGAGGAAGATAGCATAGCTTACAAAACTGTCATATTTAACCAATCCAAGGCACACAAAGTGAAGGGTTGCATCCCAACCCTTCCCATTCCATCCCACTTTCCCTGTCCCTGTGTCTTTAACAATCTTTTCTCTAGGATTCATTGCAAAGCTTTTCATGCTATTCAGGTCAAACCTGAAAGCCTGTAGTTGCCCATTAGCACTAAGTCTTTTGTTACAGTCGCTATAAAAACACAATTAAAGCGGGATTATGGTATGCTTATGCGGAACAGCATCGTAATCCACAAATGGTCCTGTGGAAGCCACATTTGGAGTCAGATCCTAGCTGGTACACATAAGAAAGCTGGATTCGAGCCCAGAGAGGATTAATATGACAGTACCTCGCTAATTCACACTACAGGTGAAGAAACCACGTGGAATATTTCGACAAAAAAGTACTAAGAGAAGTACAAATTATGGCATCACAAAATATTCTCCTTTTCAATTTCAAGCAGCTATCCCTAAGCAAACATCGTGGTGCACTGAAGCATGCTATATATAGCTAATGAAGTCTTACTAACATTAGACATGGCTACAGCATCTGCTCCTAAAGCTTTGCTGAGGAGTGTAGATAGACCACCAGGTTTCTGGAGAGCTTATAAGAAAAGCAATTTGGTGAAGCGAAGCTTTGTCAGCTTCTACTGTACATAAATATATTAAATTGAGGCTTAATATTTACTGCTACATCTTCTCAGCTGGCAACTATCATCAATGCCGGAGGCCAGATCCTCAGATGATGTAAAATACTAAAGCACCAACGATTACACTGACTGTACATACTGCTCTTCAGAACATTTTCCAGCAACACAAAGGAAAATGTGACTGGGGCCAGGAGATTTTTCACCTTAAAAAACACTCCAGCATTTTCCATGTGCTGAGCTTCAGTCCCAGACACCCAGTTTGCTGGAGCATCTTGCCACATGTGCCCCATACACTCGCTGCCTCTGATCCAAAGCAAAGCTTTGCAGATGCAGTAGAACACACTCTGTGGCAGGGCTGTAACTTTCCCCCACAGGATGGAACAGCTTTCCTTGAGCTGTAGGTCCTTCAGGCCTGGTATACAGGAAAAAGAGAGAAAGACTGATTGTGTTTGCCCACAGTCAGCAGGGATCTGCTGATTCAGTGCTATTGTCACTTTGCTCTCCACACTCAGTGGAGGACCTCACTCAAATATTAACCTTGGCCTCCATTCAAGACCAAACCCCTACCTACCCCAGGCAGACTCAACCATTCGCCTTGTTTGAGTTTGTTTCCCAAGAGATCACTCCTTCAGCAGGCAAGGAGGAAGAGGGGAATATTTTGCCCCAAGGAGGATTTTTGCCAATTCTGTATCCTGCAGCAACAGACAGTCCCTGCACACAACAGGCTCTGCCCCATTCTGGCATCCAAGCACCCCGACACCTTCGCTGCACCCCCACACAATCACAGAATCACTCAGGTTGTAAAAGAACTTTAAGATCATCAAGTCCAACAGCTAACCCAGCACTGCCAAGGCACCACTAAACCATGTCCCTCAGCACCACATCTCCACAGCTTTGAAACCCCTCCAGGGATAGGGACTCCACCTGCATCCCAGGACAGCCTGGCACAGGCTTTGAAAACCCTTTCGGGGAATAAATTTTTCCTCGTGTCCAACCTCCCCTGGTGCAACTTGAGGCCATTTCCTCTTATTCTGTCACTTGCTCCTGTGAGAAGATCCTGACCCCCACTCCTCTACAACCTCCTTTCAGGCAGTTATAGAGAGCAACAAAACCTGTAAACCCATCTCGTTGCATTAGGAGAGGATGAAGGAACAGGAAAGTGAAGTGAGAGAAAACCAAGGTCCCTGAGGATGGGTGCTCTCATCTCTCTAATGGGTAGGTAGGAAGTGCCTTTGAACAATGTATTATCTTAAAAGGGCTCAGATCACTGTACATCATCCTCTTTTCCTTTCTCCACGAGGCAGGGGGCATAGCAACATGAGGGCAGATGGAGATCACTGGCAGGGCTCTCTGGAAGCCTTCATGTTTGTCTGGCAAACCCCAGAGGTCACAGGGCCAGCGGGAGGGAACCCGCTGTGACATGATTAAGTTGCTGGCTTTAGGCTGAGCAGGTTCAAGCGGCCTCCCTGCCGGGTGGGAACATCTGACACCCTCCTGCTGCTTAAACCCATCGCTGACCAAAATGAGCTGTCAGGACTGCAAACTGGGAGGAGAGCAGCCTCCTCCTGCTCACGTGGCAGAAATAAGATCTGTTGCAGCAGCACTGCAGGAGGAAGAGATCGCTGGGATGGAGCTGACTTGCTGGTCCTGCACACAGGGCTCTGGGACTTCTCCAACCTGCACCTCAGGGGCAGCACAGCCAGACTATCTGAGGTCACCAGAGTCACACAGCAGTGCTAGCTGGGCAGCCCTGGTGGAAGATCATACTGCACAGTATAGAAATGTGAATTCCAGCACCCCCAGCAGCACCTGTGCAGAGCCCCAGCCTGCTCCAGTGGACGCCCTGCTCAGCCCAGGTCTCCAGTACAGCCTCACACTGCCCCCGCGAGGGTCAGCATTAACAACTGTGGTGTTCAGCATCATCTGTGGTGTTCAGCAGACTCTCAACCCCTGCTCAGCATCCCAGTCCTCAAAGGTCCCCAGCAGCTGTATTTCTGGCATGATAAAGCCTTCAAACCTGAAAGATTTCACCAACAAACATAAGGAAAAGTGCCCAGATCTGGAGCCAATTACAGGTCAGGCTAAAACCCACTTACAAAGAGTTTTCCTATAACAGATCTCCATCAGAGAAAACCCTAAAGCCAGTGATCTAATCCTGTAGGGTTTCACATCCATGGGAGCCAGCCAGCTACATCCCTATTCTGAGTCCTTCACTATTCCAAACCCACACCAGAAGTCAGCACAGGAGAGCAGCCAAGGTACAGGGAGGAGCCCTCCGCAGCACAGCAGCAACAGGACAGACACTACATCATCCGAGACATGGTGCTCCAAGTTTAGATCCTTCTGGGGATGGAGAAGGAGTCTGCAAGATGACATGGAGCAGAGCTAGAGACCTGGAGACTTCACACCTGAGATCATCCCAGTACAAAGCAACACAGGCAACTTCCCAGAAGGACTCAGCCAGTCCCTCCAACGGCAAAAGGACCATCTTTGTGCAGCTAAGACCATTAGCTCCAACTGAGCACAGCATTCATTTCTGAGGCTCATTCTTGCTTTGCAAAGGCTTATACAAGAAAAGCAAGAAATCCAAGGCCACATGTAGGTTGTTGCATCCACTCAGACACAAAGCCAACAGTGGTACTCACTTCCTGCAGGAGGCCCACAGCAAAATATCTAGTCCTTGACTATACCTTGTAGGTACTTAACTATGTCTCATCATCAGAGTGTTGATTAATAGCAGTAGATAACTTTCTGGCATCTTGGAGAATATCCATCTGCACTTTGCTTTCTAGCGACTTATAAAATTTCTGCCTTGCAGGAGCCCATCGGGTTCTTGTGACGGTTCTCCCTTCAATTTCACACTTAATTAAGTCCTCGGATCAAGTCTCAGGATGGATTGCTCACTAGACCAGCAGCTAGAATTGATGTCGTATCTAAGTGATGGGGCCTGAGGAAGAAAAAAAAAAAAAAAAGGAGCAGGAGCAATAACAAGAGAGAGGGGGGGAGAAGACAGAAAGCTGCTTTTATTTCAGGGTTAAAAGCTTAATCTTCTACTAAAACAGTATCACATGAGAGGGAAAGAGTCTCTTATCCATATGATACTGCTGACCCAGGCTTGGTTTAGAAGCTGTAATATCATTCCAAGAGAAAATTATGTCTTCAGAGGCAATTAAAAGGAAACAGGACTCAGAAGACAGCACGGGATAGAAGAGGGGGGCTGAGCAGTGCTCATTTGTGGAGGAGACATGCTGAGCCTTTGATGAAGACCAGTGTAGAACCAGACATCAGTAATGGGAGAGCCTAGAAGTGCTCAGTGTGATGAAGTGCTCAAAAGCTTGGGTGTTTCCTCTGAACTTGCTCCAAACTCCTGGATTTAGGCTGAACAGGGCTGCAAACCTCATGAGCTAAACCCTTCTCGGGAGATTTCTGGAAGTTCCTGTTCCTCTTGGAACTATCACAAGAGGGTTTAGTTTTATTGCTGCTATTTGGCATTTCAATTTCCACTATGGTCAAACCCAGGAAGGCAATGAAAAAGCAGAGCTAACAATATTTGATTATTGTAAAAGGCTGAATTCAGGTTTGCACTGAGAGCATTTCAGGTCAGTCTTACCCTGGGGTCATACAAGTGGGTCTTCATAGTAAGAAAAAGAGTAAGTCCTCTCAAGAACAATTCAAGCAAATAATAAGGTATCTTCCAACATATCTCAAGGACCCTGGTAGTCTGTTGAGTTCAGGGGTTTTTTTTGTTGATCACATGTCCCAAACAGTGCATACATACACCTTTGTACAACATAATATCAGGCCATCATTTATGCTCAACTTAACTGTAATAAAGCTCTACAATAGCTGACTGAGGAAGTTCCTCCACCAACAACTCAAAACACACCTCTATATTTTATTTACTTACACAGCTCCCCCCTGACATGAAGATAATGCAGACAGGGTAACACATACTGGGTGCTGCATACACCATCCATTACATGTCACCTGCTTTCTCATCCTTTGGGACTTGCACTTTCTTCATCTATTGGAGTGTCACAACAGTGACTTTAGTCCTTTGCACACAAGGTTTGCTGGTTTGACACGTGGCCAGAGCTCATTCCTGGCCTCAAAGTAAGGCCTCAGACTCTGGCACCAGTCACCAGCCCAGAAAAGTGACAAAGTCTAATTAATTAAAGTAACGAGGTGGATTTAAGCAATGCACCTGCCCTGGAGCTATAAAGGGGCTTTTAGTTTGGTATTTCTGAATTAACAAGCAGAGAGAGGACATGTTAGAAACAGTGATAAATGTGGTCCTTCAAACAGCCTCACATCTCTTCTCTCATGTCCTACAGACTGTATGTCCATCCTTAGCCACACAGAGACATGGTATCTCGGAACACAGGAGGGGTTAAGCTATGACCTTCTCAATGCAGTCACTATGAGGTACACCTTCCATCCTGTAACTCCCTGGTATCCATAAATCTAACACGGCCACAGCAGAGCAGATTTCCAACACAAGAATACTATGAAGTGTTGACAGCAAAGCACCTATCCAGCTGAAAAAACCTCAGAGCCTGGGAGAGCTGGGAAAAGCCATCAAAACTCACTCTTCATTACTTCAGGAATTAAAGGTTCCTTTTCTTGGTTTTGAAGCAAATGCAGTGACAGGAAACATTTAACATCCAAAGGGCACTTATCAGAACCCACTGGTTCAGTGCAAATTCTGGTAATTTCAGGGTATCTTACTCTGCTCTTCATTAAACTCAGGTGACAGATAGGATGGACTGAGGTGGCCAGAATGGCCACGGGTGGTCGGGTGACCAACAGATAGACACTTTGGTCCCTTCTTTGTCCAGCTGTCTCCATTCAAGCTGTTCCTGCTTCCCATGGGTAGGCACAGTTGGAGATGTGCAGGCCACATACAGCTGATTATGAGGGGG
>JANHFX010024035.1:0-35999 GCA_027560015.1 Chloroceryle amazona | reverse complement strand
CGCGTGTTTCTGGGCTGTCCCGCTGGTCTCGGGCCGGTTGCGGGCAGGGGCGGGGGGGGGTGTGGGGGGGGTGGGGGGTGTTTGGGGGGGGTGTTTGGGTGGGCTCGGTGTATAGAGCTGTTTGTTTTCATATGTATTGAGATCAGCTGCCCAAAGCAACTTCAGACCCAGACATCAGCTGGTACAACAGCCATGCTCCATCATCCGGCTCCTCTACCACAGACCAGGCTCCCACAGGAGCTACACACCAGAGCTGGTTTATCACAAGTCATAAAAACCTTGGCCAGCATCTAGATATTTGTCTTTGTTGAAAAGAGGGAAGCCTAGAAATAGCGCAAACAAAACCCATAAATATGTTCCCAAGCTGAAGAATATTAACATTCCTTGCAGCTCCCATATTAAGACAACTGGTAGGAGTCCCCAGCATGTATTACACTCAGAGGGATAATTCTAGCACCAAGTAAACCTCATCATAACTATTATCCAAGAGAAATGTTCTGATCCGAGCACCACAAGTTGTTTACATAACAGCTAAAGAACACCATGAGAACTGCAAACAGTCCCTGTGTTAACACCCCAGCATTTGGACTGAAAATGGTGGATAAACTCAGATAATAACTTGCCACAAAGCTTTGCAAGAGACCTGAGTATGGTCTCACATCACCACTCTGTCAGGGGCAAAGAGACATCAATTAGTGCCACACAGGCCAGATCCACTGAAGCTACAGCAAGATTTTGATGCTGCATGAGATCTCCCTACAACATGCTGCACTCTAACTGCACTCACGTATACAAGGAGCTGGGTGTTTATTATTATATTTGCTTGTCTGTTTCTCGAGGAAGGGGGAAGCTTCCCTGCAAGCCATCACCTTTATCCTGACATTTGGCTTTTGTGAAAGCAGTTTTGGATTGAGCCTCAAACAATGACTGTCGTCGTTACGCCTGTTCCTTTGTCTCCTTGGACACATTGGCAAATTCACATCAAACTAAGGCATGAATTTAGCAGGGTATGAAGGCAGCAGTTAGTGCAGCAAGAGAGCTGGAAAGCATGTGGTGTGTCAGAGTTTAATTGTTTCTGTCAGAAACAACCCAAGTACAGTAGCTCATAATATTTCCTGCACAAAATCCTAATCATTGCCTACATAGGATCCATGCACTGGCAGAGCAAACACTCTCCAAATTTTGTACTGGATTAAAAGTAAGCACCCATCAGATTGTGTCCTGTCCCACCATCCTTCATGGAAAGCTTTCACTCAGCCATTCTGTTCTTGGTTCCCATCAAAAATTCACACCTCATACAAATCTGCCTTCAGAAAAGAAACATTTCAAAGATCCCAAATAAGCTTTTTTAGGTTTTAGACTGTAACACTTTGCACTGCCACAGCAATTCTAACCAGAAGATAAGAGCAGCTCCTTCGCACTTGCAGAGCAGCTCACATTTTCAGTGTAAATTACTGCAAGAACACCTGCCTCCATCCTTGGGTACGTACATCTCTCTTTGGTATGAGTCTAAATTCAGGAACATGCAAATAAGACTTTCCACTTTTTCTGAAAAACTTGGACCTAATGCAGACACCTAAATATTGTAGCGACGAGGTTGCCCTGGCTCATTTCAATCCCAGGCTGTTCGTGAGGCTGTTGTGAAGCCGAGTGAAGAATGAAAACCACCAACATACAATCTAGTTGAAGATAATCGCTGCTCACTGCTGGGGGGTTGGACTAGATGACCTTTAAAGGTCCCTTCCAACCCAAACCATTCTATGACAATGGTGCAAACCAGAAAAACTCAGACTGGAAGCAAGAGCTCAACCACAGGACTCGAGGGAGCTATTGCCGCCCAGTGTACTTGAACAGGAGAAGCACCACTATAGGCAGAAATCGCTGCTGAGCTTAAACCCAAGCAGAAGTTTACAGGCATCACATTCGCTATATTATTCCAGTTGGTATTTTGAGAACTGAAAATATGAGAAGAGACACCTATACATTCAAGAATCAATCACAACCACAAATCCAGGCATTTGAACTTACAACCAGCTTTTCTTTGCATTCATAAATCAAGCAGGGAGAAGTAAAATCTTTGAAGATTTTCCACAGAAAATGTTATTATGGTTTGCATAAAAGATTAAAAAGAAAAATAAAGGATAGAGAAAATTTTGTGTCTAGAATTGAAATTTCTGAACATATGCTGATGCAAAGGATGGGAGCAATCTTTCGGTTTTCATTGTGGATGCTCCATCACTGGATGTGCTCAAATCTTGGTTGAATGGGGCCTTGAGCAACCTGGTGTGGTGGGCAGTATCCCTGCTCATGGCAGTGGGGTTGGAACTAGATGATCTTTCAAGTCCTTTCCAGCTGAAACAATTCTATGATTCTAGGTTTTACCCAGCCAGCCATCTGTCAGAACTGGTGCAGAGGCATGTACAGTCCAGAGGGACTGTATGTTGGTGGTTTTCATTCTTCTCTTGGCTTCACAACAGCCTCATGCACAGCCTGGGATTGAAATGAGCCAGGGCAACCTTGTTGCTACAGTATTTAGGTGTCTGCATTAGGTCCGAGTTTTTCAGAAAAAGTGGAAAGTCTTATTTGCATGTTCCTGAATTTAGACTCATACCAAAGAGAGATGTATATACCAAAGGATGGAGACAGGTGTTCTTGCAGTAATTTACACTGAAAATGTGAACTGCTCTGAAAGTGCAAAAGAGCTGCTCTTATCTTCTGGTTAGAATTGCTGTGGCAGGTGTCCTCTCTGATAACATTCGATCCTGTTGCTGAATACATTTGAATTCAAGAAAACTGAAACTGCTTGTTATTGATCTACACGGCCACCACCTCCCAGGGGAGAGGGCAGTGTCACACTGAGCAAGAGTCACAGGAGTGGACAACTGAGGTCCAGAAAGCACTGGTGTCACAGGAGACTCCCTCCCCAGGCAGGTGATCATCCACAACTCTCAGCACTGCACAGGGAGACAATCATCTGTCACAGTAACTACAACTCCGCAGTATCAAATCCTCCACTTTCTGGTGAGGCTCCTCCTGTTCTTCACCGAGAGTCCCCTTCCCTGCTGACAGCAATAAAGCTAACAGGGAAATCTATTCCATATTTCAAAATATATTTGCTTTAGTCAAGCATTTTCCCTACACAAGAAAAGACAATATCCTGGGGTTTGTTCCAACACCTTGAGACAAGTGATTCAACACCCTGTATTTTCATGCTAATCGACCCTTTTTTTTTTCTTCAAAAATGTTAATCTATTTAAAAGGTCACTTTTATTTTAAAAAAATCTTCATGAAAGGTTTCAGAGTGCCTTTGACACTGGATTACATCATGTTTCCTCTGACATCTGAGTCACAAAATGCTCAGAGCAGGATTTCCAAGGCATCCCTTTATTTTCTGTTCCCACGAATCCCACTCCCACTGCGATCAATAGGATTATTGCCACAGGCTTCAAGAGAAAGGCTGGCAAATGCTGAACACATTTGAAGGCCCTAACCTCAAAGTCAATATTTTCCGTCCAGGAAAACAGCACTTTGGTTATCAATGAATATGTCAAACAAGAGGCCCATTATGAACAAAGCAGGCTGGTAAATGACCCCAAAAGGAAAAAAATAAATAAATAGAAGAAATGCTCCTCTAATGTAACACATTCCCTACAGCCTGTGGCAGCTCATTGTGATGAATTTGAGCCAGTTCAAGGTGCCTGTGAAGGGAATCAAGAATTCAAGCACTATTTCTGAGTATCTACTGGAGAAGGATGAAAGAGATGCCATGAGACTGTTGTAGTCTCCTGCTTGCACCCTAAAGCAGGATCAACTCTGCCTATATCTTTCCTGCTAGATGTTTCCCAAGCAACTACTAAATGCCTTCACTTGTTCCATGCCTCTGCCAAACTCCAGAGCTTTGCTACCTTCATGACCAGACATTTCTCTCCTAACATATACTGGTCACAGCCCCTCCTGCAGTGCAAACCTAGGGTAACGTGATTAAGTCATCCTCTTTACAACAGCTTTTGCACTCAAAATCCGTTCCTCCCTTCTCCTCCCAGTCTTCTCATCTCTAAATTAAAACACCAGAATTTCTTCTCTTCTACAGGTCACATTTTCCCAGGTCTTTCTAAGCACTCACCTGCTAAGTCTTCTGGAGGACCAGCCCTTCCTGAATCCCTGACCATCAACCCTCGCTCAAAAAGACACTCTCATGTTCAAAGCCAATTCCTTACAACAGCATTTCCCATGACTTTCAGGGTTCACACCAATCTTTGGGCTAAAAGCTCAGCATGATCTCTCTGCAGTAATCTCACTAGCTTTTCTTTCAGCTTTGACTACAACTAGGACATCTAGTCTTTGAACCGTTTCAAAGAAGATCACAGAATGTTAGGGGTTGGAAGGGACCTCAAAAGATCATCTAGTCCAACCCCCCTGACAGAGCAGGATCACCTACATTAGGTCACACAGGAATGCATCCAGGTAGGTTTTGAATGTCTCCAGAGAAGACATCTCCACAACCTCCCTGGCAGCCTGTTCCAGTGCTCCGTCACCCTCACAGTGAAAAAGTTTCTCTTTATGTTTACATGGAACCTCATGTGTTCCAGCTTGCACCTGTTGTCCCTTGTCCTATCACTGGACATCACTGAGAAGAGCCTGGCTCCATCCTCCTGACACTCATCCTTCACATATTTATAAACACTGATGAGGTCACCCCTCAGTCTCTTCTTCTCCAAGCCAAGGAGACCCAGCTCCCTCAGCCTTTCCTCATAAGGGAGATGTCCACTCCCTTAATCATCTTTGTGGCTCTGTGCTGGACTCTTTCAAGCAGCTAAGATGGGCCCATCTAGAGTAGAACCTACAGTTTCACGATTTCAACTATATTAGCAAGGACATTTCTGATGAATTCGGACATTTTCCATGATTGCATAAAAGTTTTTGGTCAGCACAACACCAGCCAAGCCCAGGAGCATACAGCAGCAGCAGGATCAGTGCTCCAGCAATCCAAGGCCCAAGGGTGGATGTTGTTACTTAAATGGAAGAGTCTTTCAGAACAGTATTAAGGTTTAGGACTTATAACTGAAGAGCTCTAATTCTTTCCAGTAGAGGCCAATGTTGCATGTAAAAGTATTAAACTCTGTATACATTAAATGCTAAACATTTCCAAGTTGCAAGCAGAACTAGATCAAAATCAAAGCCTGCAATTCAAATATGCTTACTCAAATCAGCCCAAATCCAGGATCTGATTTCATCAGAACTCTTCTCCACACATAGTGAGCTCCAGATCTGGACTGAAGATATAGAAGTAGTCTCAATCCTTATCTTCAGCCCATCTAAAGATCAAAGAGAATTGGAAACAAAAGCATTCCAAGACATTGAAGTGATACATTTGTAATGAGTTTCTCCTATTATTCCACAGAGGTGAGATTATTGGGGGGGGATTTTTGGCAAACAGTTAAGAAGCAAGGATGGAAACTAATTTCCTTCTGTCCTCTCTCACTTTCTGCCCAACAACACCACTGAACAGATCCATAAAATTACAGGAAGATACAAATCCTTTATCCACAGTTTGCAGTCGTTAACATGCAAGACCCTTGGTATGTAAATAAATTAGGCCAGGCCATTTTTATCTTGTCAAAGCAGCATTTCTCGGCAGATAAACAGCAACAATGCAGTCTCTGTGATGGCCAAAATAATTAGTCTCCAGAACCAGGGCATCTTCTTGAAGCAACTCTTCAAGTCTACCTCTGATGGGGAGCAAGAGGGAAGGGACTGCTCCTCAGTGCCAGGGGAGACAGTGAAATAGCCGAGAACAAAATTCAACTTCAAATCATCTGCCATTTTGAAAATTATGTCCCTTGATCACGAATTAGTGTCAAGGCAGATGATGAGGGATGAAGCAAGGAATGAATGAGCAAAAGAGAGCAGAAAGAGAGAGAGAAAGAAACAAGGAGATCCTCCAGAGGCTTACAAGAATCATGCCAGTGAAGGGCTGTGCACACCAGCCATCTCCTTCTCAAAGTCTGTGTTTTGCCAAAAAAAATAAAAAGACCCTGATCCCTAGAAATATTCCTGTCTGCTGGCTCCTCGAGATAAGGAAGCGATATTTCACAGTCTGACACTAATCATATTTGGGCATATTAAGTAAGGACGGTGCAGGGGCTTTCTTTGCAGTGTGCATATTCCAAGTTCAAAGTGAGAGCTCGTTACTGTGCCTAAAAAATCCTCTTAACTCAGAAACACGAGACAAAGAGGGAAGAGAAAAAAGAAAGGGAGGGAGATGCTTGGGGGGTTGGGGGGAGAAGTGTCATTATTTTTTATTGTTCTCCCTCACCAGCCCCATCGGTGATGTCTGCTGCAATACTTCATGAGGGGGGGATGCTCCTTTCTCTTCCCCATCCATGAAAACAGAACAGGAGACTTGCTAATACAATATTCCACAGTTGTGATTTACACATCCCAGACTTTGCTCCATCTAAAGGTTCGTCAGGATGGAGCCACCTCCTGGGATGAAATCAGCAGAATTACCCCCATCGGAGCCCCAGCCCTGTTTGCTCCTACAGCAGGAAATTGCTCACCTGGCTCTGCTGCTCCCCCCAGAGCAGAGGTCAGTGTCTGCATCTCTGGCCTTGGCTACTCAATTCAGTCTGCTGCCCAAGGCAAAGCGAAAAATAAACCTTCACTAAAGCTTGAAACAGGCAGACTCCTTTACAGGGACCTGGAGGCCAAAGCACAGCTAAAGGCAGACTGGGTTCAAGAGCCAAAAGAAAACATGTCACATTGCAGACCAGCACTTGGGTCCCTCCATTTCACAGCTCATCCCATGATCAGCCAACCCTCAGCTTCTCCCCAGCCTGCTTCTCTCCATTTCAGCTTTGGCTCACAGGGTATGAAGCCTACCAAAAAGAAAATAGCCTTTAACAACTCCAGTTAGCAGAAGGAGGCTTTATCAAATATAGCCCTCTCTAAAATAACAGTCCTTCCTAAGCTCAGCCCATCAGCACATGCTGCATCTCAGTGACAACCCAAGTGCTTGGCTCCACTAGATCCCATCTGCAGGGCTCAGCAATGGATGGGCCAGGCAGACCAAAAAGATAAAGTTTCAGCAAATAGCATATTGAAATAGCAGTTTGGACAAGAGACCGGAAGGTCACTGTTGAATCTCAACATTAACCAGAATGAATGCTTCACCTTCCTTTTTGACAAGTTATATTTTAAGTTGGAGAGTGACCTACTTTTATGTAAGAGGATGACATAACCCCCACATGAACTTTGATTTGTTCCACCAATGACAATTCCCACATGCTTAATATTTTTATTCTGCCATACAAGCAAAATAAAACCCAGGTTGCTGCTTACACCATGAGGTGAAGCTGCCACAAGAAAGGGACTTGCCACAAGTCTTTTCCACACCTCACAAGCACTTCTGAAGACCTCAGACTCAGCCCTGTAGACTGATCCAATTGTGGAATAGCTCTGCTAAACTCAAAGGCTGCTCTAAGAACCTATTCATCTGACTGAGATTACACAGCTACAATTGACTGGTTTAGGAGCAGCACAGTTGGTCTGGGATTCTCAAACAGATTATTAAAGAGAAGAAAATGGAGTAGGATTGAAGTTGAGCTAAAAATCCCTCCATCTCTGAGGAGCTATGCAGGGAAATGGAAAGAGGCAGAGATTGATTTTTTTTATTATTTAATCCGAATTTTTTTTTTTAATTACAATATGCATTCACATGACACTACCCCCCACTGTCTGGATAGAAGCATCACAGTTTGCTTCACATGCTGAACCTCAGAGGAGTTTCATCTCAACCACCATGTAGGAGCCAGTTCTGCTTATCAAGAGACCTGTACCACAACCCCCACCCCACTCCTCAATGAAAACTAACTTGGACTTTAGCAGCTATACATCAGAATTGAACATATTCCTTGGCCAAGTCTAGGCCAATGCAGCAAGAAAACATCCTCCCCAGAGCTGCTCATTCCCATACATTTGGGTGTGTAGTAAAGCACTCTGAAAGGTACAACCTACAACTTTTTTCTCCAATGGAAAAAAAAAAAAAGACACTACCCTTGGCTTATATTGCAGAGTGGTACTCATATGCTGATCGTTCTCATTCAAAAGGTCAGCAATTCCCACATCAACTCCCTCCATTCCAATGATCTCAGGAAACAGAAATTTTCAGGTTAGGGATGACTGGGTTTGTGTTTTCACTTTCCAGAGAAAAAGCCTTATGCCTTACCACACCAAAATTAAGTCATCCTCTAGAGTCCCATTCTCCTACACAAGACATGCCCTCAGCTGACTACTGACCACTCCAAAAGCTAGAGGAAAAACAGGGAGTATTTATTAAACCTGATGGGGATTTAGAAAAATCTGGAGGCATTGCACTTATAGAAGACATCACTAATCTGACATGGCCACATACCAGAATGCCACAAGTGGCCCCAGTCTAGTCTCACAGGGAGAAGACTACACCCATTTCCTTCTGTTTAAAAACCTACAACTCAAAATTCATTTCCTAACAAGGTAAATCTGGACACAGCCATCAATGCAACCCAAAGCTACATCAGCAGGGAGAGCTGGGCTATAGCTCTGCTCCTGGTCTCTTCCCTGTTCATGAAGCAAACACTGCAAGGAACCCGCTGTGCCCTCCAGTGAGCTACAAGCATCTTCTGAGCTCCTTTACGGTTCTGCTCATCAACTAGAAAATCAGTTTTACTGAAACCCAGCCTTAGAGCTATACGGAATGCAAGGAATGAGATTAAAAGGGGATTATGTGTTTCTTGCAAGCAATGAGGCTTGATAGTTCAGACAGGCATCGCCTTAACATGTCCTCCACTTTGTTTGAATAGTTATTACCCCTCAGCTCTTTGAGGACGAAGGTTTGTAGGGCTGAGCCATACGCCATGTAATTAGGATTTCATTTCTGCTTCTTGTTCACATAATTTGGAATGGTCTTTTGGATGCTTGCAGGTTGCTGACTTTTTTTTTTTTTGCCTCTTCAGGCAAGACTGTGTGTTTAGTAGTAAACATCTTGGAGGCAGAAGGAAGTCCTTAGATCAGAGTGGAATGGATGCTGAACCGAAGCTTCCCTCCCATTTCATCAGGGAAAATTTTCAGAATTAGATTATTCATTACACAGTTCCAGGCAAAGGCCATTCACAAGGTCCAGATGCCCTCAAAAATGGGACACAAGCTTTTGGTTCAGACTTCCTTGTAATTTTGGACTGAGTGTTCATCTGCATTGCAACAGGATCCATGTGGTTAATAAATATAACCAGTCGTAACAAATAAAATGCATGTATTTTATGAGATGTCAAAGGAAAAGGTCTTTTTCAGGGGGCCGCTCCAGTGACTCTCACTTGAGCAGAGGCTTGAGGAATCCACAGCCAACCATTCCCTGACACACCATCAAGGTACCTGCATGAATGACTGCACCACACCAGTGAAAAATGCCTGGAAGTATATACAAATACACAAGCCTTGAGCAAACCTGATCCCATCACCACTCCTCAACTGATCTTCACCTTATAGAATAAGTTTAACTTGAATGGGTGCTGTCCTGAGAGGCAGCATTATCCCACCTTACTGCCAGAAACTTTTCCTATTTTGTACTTCTCCTATCTTGGACATACATGGCCATGACACATCTTCTAGGGACCAAAGAAACCCCACAACTTTTAAAAGCAACATTTGCAGTGGCAGAAGACAGCAGAAGCCTTGCAATTCAAATGCCACAGAACATTCAGATGCTCACAGGCACCCCACATCCCACCTGCTCATGTTATTTCCACGATAGTGAGGTATCAAATCCAGTCAAAGCCTCCTTCTTTTCCCTTCAGCACAGGGATACTGGAAAGGCACAATCCTCACGATGGATGGATTGACACAATCAGAAGTAATTTAATTCATGTTTAATCTGCAGCTAATGACTGCAGGTTCCCTCCAACTCTCAGTCCCCTTCCAATTTTTCACCAGTAAATTGCTACAGTTTGCAGCTGAAGCTCTTCACAGTAGATTAGTTAACATTATGTTTTTATTAAAGCTGAAGTTAATATCCTTATTCTCTGAAGGAGACCACTGGGGTTGTTGGAATTATTTCCCCCCCCTTCAGCTTTTTTACTAAGAGCCTTCTCTGCTGAGGTAGAAACATAGAGACTGCAGACCCCCAGCCAAAAGCTTAAGGGAGCCCCAAACAGTTACCTCTTAAATGATTATTTACATTGGAATATAAAAATCACTCTGCTGGCTCAGACCAGGGGCCTGTCTACCCAGTATCCTGTCTCTGATGGTGGCCAGCTGCTCTAGAACGTGGCTGGTCGTAAGTTTTCTGACAAAGCTTTACTGATAGATACATTTTTTCATTAGGTATTATTCTCAAAAAAAAGGCAGTCTGCCTACTGAAAATGTTGACTGTGCAATGAAAAAAATGGAGGTGTCTAATCTGAATGATTTTTCATTTTGGACATAAAGCTTTCCATTTCCTGATCAAAGACAAGTGCATTTCAGTGAAAAGTCAGATTCTCATATTCATCAGTATTTTCCATTAAAGTATTCCTAGTTTATAAAATATATCAAGAATTTCTTTACAAAAATATCTTCAGCTCTGATGAGGAGGACAAGGAGATGAGGCTATCTCTTTCCAGTGGTGCCCAGAAACAGGACAAGAGGCAACGGCCATTACAACCTGTTACATCCTGCTCTGTGCACCCCTATGCTGCAGACCAGGACTGCAAACAGGCAAGAAGTGTAGCTCAAATCAACAAATGGCTGTTATGAAGCCATTTTATCTGTTAAGGATTTCCACCCCATGCCAAGAACTCCTCAAGAGCTTCCTGCCTTTGCCTCCCACTCTTCATACACAACTTTTCTGACACAAGAATTAGAATTAAACTGTGTCAAATACCTGGTGTCCTTCAATTATGTAAATCCCAAAAAACCTTCCTATAGTATCAGCTAGCCCACTCTGATGTGAACTCCAAACCAACATGTAGCAAGTCCTGTCAACCCATCCCCAACAGCCACTACTTCAGTTTACCCTTGGTTAAATGTCACACAGATCAGTGACTCACCTTTGACAACTGAATGCATGGATTTAACCCCCAGCCCATCCCTGACAAGCAGGGGAGGGTGTCAGAACCATATTCCTGTCCTGGGACACTGCACAGGGGAAGGTATTAATGTACAGTCTGAGTCCACCCCGCAGAAGCAGCAATTGGCAGCACAGCTATAAAAAAAAACCCCTCCCTTAGAGCAAAGAGAGCAGAGCCATTATCATCTGGGGAGATTTAGGAGACAGCTCTAAATCCCATAGGGATCATATATTCAAGTTCATCTCTTCAATCAGGTGAGCTAGAAATTGCCTTTTTAAAAAAGAAAATTAATGCTGAACTGTCAAATAAGCACGAGATGAAGCTTGAAGAGAAAGCCTAATTTCTCTGGGCTCTCTGAAAGGCAGAGACACCACAGCAGAACACTCATGAGCATCGTTCCTGCAGAGACATGGGGCTAACCTGGGTTGCATGGGGACCAGGGCTTGCCAAGGGGTGGTGGAAAGTCTCTCACCAAGATGGACTTTGACTAAGAAAACACTTTTTCCAACCCTAAAGTTAATTTTTACAGAACTCCTCTCAGTTTAATCAAAACAAGTAGGGGCAATGGATCAATACTACAAATTCTTAAATATTTGCAGGTTGTTTTTTTTCCCCCCACCCCTCTAGTCCAACAATCAAACTCTGAGATGCTGAAACCTGAAAAACATCTGCTCAATAGTGAACACTGCAGAAATTGCACAGAAGAGCACAGTGACAGGCTCAGACCTCAGATCCCTTTCCACATCCACAAGCACAGCTACCAGGACAGTAGGGCTCTGCTCTGCAGCCCAGGATGACCACCACTCCTAGATTTGCTTTTGCCAGCCACAGTCACAAGCCCCGCACTGGACTTCACAGCCTGTTCCGCTGCCCAGTTGCAGAGCTGACTCCAAGCCAAAGGCTGCAAGGGGACCACCAGGAATCAATGAGTTATGCCAGTGACACGCAGGTTTTCTGCCGCTGAGGCCACATAGGATGCAAGTCACCACCTCTCCAACCTGACACTCTTGTGCACTGTGGTTTTTAATTAACCTTGGAATGGGAAAGGGACTTTTTTTTTTCCTTTTTGCCAAACACAGCCATATTTTATAGGGATGGTGACAAGCTAATTAACTTAATTCTTATGACACCTCTCCATGAGATGAGGCTAGGGTTGGCTAGCTCTGCAATGCAGTGTTGGGCTAATTAAAAAATAATTACTGCTTCACCAAGGACAAGAACAAGAAGTTAATTAAAAGAATGAGGTGTAGCCTTAATGAAACTCATCAGATTGTATCCATTCCGATGTCCCACAGCCAAATTCCCCACACACTAGAATATAAATCCGTACTGCCTCCGTCTTCACAAGTGTCTGCAAATGGGCTCCCCTCTCCCCTTTGCCTTCTCCTGGCAGAAATGATACGAATTATTTCAGAAGCAAGAGAGTAAACCTGTGCTAAAACTTCACATGCCCTCAAGGGCTGAAGGATAAAACATAGATCTCCATATAATCTGGGATTATTTGCAGGTCTTCAAAAGCCACATGCTGCACAGGGGCTATACCATTTGTTTTTACTGATGTCCTGCAGATAACTGGAGAGCACCGTGGCTCCAGCCCTGCAGCAAGGCAGAACATGCCTCCTTCCCAACAGCATCCCGAGACATGGGAAGAATGATGCAGAACGGGAGATCTCCTTGGGGAAAATGAGTTTTTTACATGAGAAATTGACCCATGGTCTAGATTAGGACCTCTTGCTATATCCATCCCTGGCCAAAGCGGTACAGCAACCAAGCAAGCATTACGGATGAAATCCTGCTCAGGAATAGTTTGGTGTTTCAAGTTGGCTTAAGCCCTTCACAAGTTCAGTTCAAATGCCTCTAATGCTTCCATTAAGGAGGAAAAGAAAAAAAAAAAACAAACAACCACAACTGAAATTAGATACATTTAATTCCAAAGTCACATCCGCATTTACATACAAAGGCCCAGTCCCTACATATGGGCTTTGTCTTAGACACACACCAGCTCATCACCCTTCCAGTGGGCAAACCACAGAGGCAGAATACCCCTCTATTTTAGCTAGTGTCTGTGAAATAGAGCTACCAGCATGTCATTGTTGAGATCTCCAAGGAAATGATGCCCAAAGTACCACTATCAGCACAAGTAAACCACCACAGGGTGTTGCAGCTTTGACCGCCTCTTGTCCTTGGTCTAAAGAACTGCTCAAGTCTACACATTCAACAGGTCAAAAAAACAGCCCATTTGAAGTCATGGCTTCAGCCGAGGAATAGGAACCACAAGTGCACACCTCAGTACAGTTCCAGAAACTAATATTTTGTTGCACCTCAAAGGGGATGATAATGCAAGGAGAAGTCAGCCAAGCTTCTTTGGAAAAGCCCAGTGGTGATGATGTGAGGGACGGGAAAAAGGCTGCACAACTTTCAGTCTGTTTCAGCCCTTGGTGGGAAAATCCCCAATTAAACCAGAAACAGTACCTGTAATCATCAGGGGAGAGGAAAAATAGCCAGGAATGTAAGTAGAGGAAATTGATTCTTGTTGCAATCAAGTGTCTTCCTTCCTCCACTTTCCTGCTCAAGTATGAATTATTTCTTTTAATTCAAGTTCACTCCAGCTTGTAAAAACCTCTCAGCAAACCTGACTCCCAAAACCTGATTTGTACTGTCCCATTTGGATTGAGGACACCAGCATGGAAAGTTAGCTCACAGACGGCAAAGAAAGAATCACTTTGAAATCAAACCCTTTATCCTAAAGCAGAGCATCAAAGCAATTCAGTATCAGAACACCAGTGTCTAAGCATCAGCTGCTAGACAGAGATTTCTATCCCATTTTACCCCATGACAGTACTAAAGCAAAAGTTGCTCTTTCTTCCAGTAAGCAGAGAGCAGGAGTGGCTCTGCTCCCAGAAGAACAAGTCCTCTACAGGTCCAGTGCCATCTGCTGCAGTCTGGCAGGTCCCAGCTTGACCAGCTCTCCATTTTGCTCTTTATGGCCATCAGGATTTATTTCTGAAAAGGGTAAAAGAAGGGCTGTCCTACGCTCTTTCCTAAACCCCATCAACTCATGGTTGCTTCACACTCTGAAGAACAAGAGTTTGTGCCATTTGTAACCGCTCAAACTGGGAATACTTCTGTTATCCACCCAGATGTGAAAGCTATTGAACCAGGACTGAGCCTGCCCATTAGCTTTGCAATCACCTGTGTACCAAGCAAGGTCATGGTAAGCAGAGCATTAAGGGGTTAATCCCAATGCAATATCAAGGTAAATACAAGGGCTTCAAATGAGGGAGTCAACTGAAATTATATTATAAATAAAAATAATAATCCTCAAATAAGCTGCTGCCAAAGAGGCTAAGGTTCTGCATCCAATTTGTATCACATTCAGACAAGTGATGTTACAAAGCTGTGTCCGTATATTACACAATTATAGGAATGTGGCTTTCATTACATGATTAAAGCACCCCTTGTTATGACACAGCCCATACTATCAACAGATGCTGGGCCAGCACATACCACAGTCCTCTGTGCTCGGGGTGCTGCGTTGCTTCGGCTAATAGAGGCCACACAAGGTCAGCAGGAAGCGCCGGCAGCCCCCCGGCGTGCGGCTGATGCAGGAGTCCTGTTCCTGGTGTAAATGAAGCCCCAAGACCCTTCCTCCACAGCCCTCCAAAAACATTCTCCTCCTTGTCGGCAGAAGCAAAGCAAACGTAAACCAGATGGTCAAGCGGGTATTCCCTGTGAGGAAGGAACACGTTTGCACAGGACATGAATGGAAGGAGCCCACGTTGCACAGACTAGGCAATCATTTCCATGTTTTCAGGAAACATCCCATGTTCTGCAGACATACTGCTCTTCTCCCAGTCACTGACCAAAGTTAGGGGTAGTGATGCTGAAACCCACAGAAATTTGTGGGTTTGTCAACAGTTACCCAGGGGAATAATAGATGATGACTGAAACTTCAGCAGAAAAAAAAAAAAAACAAGACAGAGCTTTGGAGCCCTAGATCAAATGGTGACTTTTCCATCCAAGAAAACAGAGCTGGACTAAAAGTAAGCAAAAGTGAAACTCACATTGCCCTCAAAACTATTTTCATGTCAATATGTTATAAGTTACACAATTTTTTCCCCATTAGTTCTTTAGTATGTATTAAAAATATCAGAAATATTAAGAAGATTAAAGCCTAATTTACAGGTTACATGACATTTGAATAGTCACTTCAGTATTGTTTAGACGGCTCAGCTACAACTTGAGGGTTTTTTTTTATTTTAAATAGGCATTACAAATGAAAACTTATTTGTAAGCAGCAATTTCCATTCAAGTAAAATGCCATTATTCAACAGCCTGAAAGGTTGCTTGATTTCTTCCCACACACACTTCAAAACACTAATTGGGTATTATAGATGAAGGGAGGATCAAAACTGAGCACAGGCAGAGGCTGGGGTTATACAAACTTGGAGACAGCCTGGGCTTCCTGTGATATCAGGCCAATGCCACAGAACTCCTAGGAAGTTCCTGCACTGGAAACCGTTTGGCATCCTTCCACAGCAAGCAGCAGAAAAGGACATGCTTAAGATTCATACAGAGGCTAGAGGGTGTCCTAAGAGATGCCAGGACCTGGAGCTACAGCCATACCTCTGAATATCATTACCCAGTTATACTCAGAGCTCCCCTTTCTCACCCCAGCATGCTTCAGGCCTTCCAGCCCTCTCTAGCTCTTCCCCACTCAGTCCTTTTACAACCCCCAGGCCCATGCTGTTCCTCTACCACAGCTCCAAATCCCCTCCCTGCATGGCTCCCTCCACACCCCAAAGGCATCCCTGTGGACTCCCACTCAATGCCAAGGCCTCTCTGAAATGAAGACAAGTTTTTAAGCAGAGGAGCCAGTTTACAACTCATCAGATCCTTCAGTTGCCATTTGTGCCCCTCCCCAGCTGCTCTGGCAAACAGCTCTTGTTGGTTGTTTTATTTTTGTGTTGCTCATTTAGCAGCCTTATTCAGTATCTCTCCACAACATACACTCACTTTCCCACGTGAAATCTGTTGACTGTTTGCATGAGTTCAAAACAGCAGCACTTCTCCATAGCTCCTGTGCAGTTCATAACATAACTGTTGGGCACTGATAACAAAGTTACAGGCCCTTAAGTCTTCCAGAGAGTTCAGCTAACACAGGGATTTCACTTTTTGTTGAAAATAGCCCTAAAGAGAGGTCCCGGAGAACAGGAAGGGGCTACTCCATTGCCAAAATGCCCGGTGTGTTAACTGCCAGCCAAAGCTAATCCAGAAACAGAAACATTTCTCATACCCTCCATTTGGGCCACAAGACAGCCCCAGCTCCTTACCACAACACTGGGCTCAGATCCAGCTCAGGTTTCCAACTCCCACTGAAATATTTGCATGATCCTGGGCTTTATTATTTTAGCTTAAGCTGCACAGACTCTACGATCAGCTGTACAAGCCTCATTTTCAAATCCTATTCACCAGCACCTGAAACTGGCTCTTGACCAAAACACAGCCCAAGCCCAGGTCTCGCTTTTATTCCGCCTTTCCCAGCAGACAGCCAATATTCCCCTCTTGAAAAGCCACCTAATCCTTCACCAATTCTAAGATAAACCCAAGATTTCTTTGCTTAAAAGAATTAAATAAGTATAAAACTCATACTAAGTGAACAAGGATGTGCCTACCTCCAAGCTGTTCAAGCACCCAGCTCTGAGCATGAGTCTCAAACAAGCCTGGCAGTGCTATAATGGAAATTCCTCTGCTAAGACATACCTGCAGGATATACACTTAAAAAAAAAAAAAAAAAAAGGCATTTTATTCATTTGTCCAAGCAGTTATTGTCTCCAGGCCAACAAGCAAGCAGTATTTTGTAAAGCTAGATTAGGTGGTACTTTTATACTGTCACTGCAAAGAATAAGCTCAGTACTTTATTTCCACATGGCTGCTTTTAAAACATAGATTTATTTTTTCACATAGGGATAAATATCTACAGGCATAACATATCGTCCAGAGAAAGACAGAAGTAGGTTAGCACACCACAATGTACACTAAATGACAACTTTAAGAGAATATAAGCAGAGATCTGCACTAATATAGATATAGAAAAGAACTGAGGATGTGTCCCGTAAGAAAAGGGAAGGGGACAAGTGTTTAAAATAATCCATTTAGCATTCAATCCATACAAGGCATTTACAGACACACACCCTTTGAAAAACTCCCTGCCAGAACTTTTAATCCAAGGGGTGACTGACCAGCAAATTCCCCCAGTTTCAACTGCCCAGGCAGACACCTGAAAGGGGCCCAGAGCTCAAAGGGTGGGAGCTCAGCACTCTGCAATAAACAGCCCCATCTAACTGTGCAGAAGGAGGCATCAAAGCCAAGGCACACAACAGCACTAATTGCTTGTGAAAATCTAAGCTGCAGCGCCTGCAAACACTTATGCACATGTATAATAGAGTCCTCCTGTTGACTCTGTGGTTGGCCTTGCTTCCATAGGCTGGGAAGTCACTGCAAATGAACATGCTTGGGATGGGGGAGTGCTATTAGTAACAATGATATTGAGAGCTCTCATAGCCTGTGGCACATCAGAGATAGATAATTATACAGGAAGGAGAGTCAGGAGAAAATAACAACCTCCTTTTATTCCACAAAAAAATCACCCTAATACAGTGAAGAAGAGAGGTAGTAAATGAGTCCTGAATGAATTACACATATATCAGAAAAACTATGGTCCTTGTGGGCAGCTCTGGAAAAAAAATAAATTAAAAAAAACAAAAATCACTGCCCAGTGGTCAAAATAAGCAAACTACAGGTGAGTACTGTGAAATCTGACTGAGAATAGCACAAAGGCATAAGATGTGCTCTGCATACACCCTGCCCTGGTGCAATACTCTGCACCACTTCAGCCAAAGCAGAAAGTGAACAGGTGGATTCTGAGACAACTCCCAGCTAACAGTGTGAATGATTTTCATTCTGTTGAGATCATCACACAAAGTGATCACAAAAATCATGATTCTTTTATTTCAAATTCCTACAGTTACAAAACAGCTTAAGAGAAGTACAGAATAATGCATAGCAAAGGTGAATCCCACACCCCATCATACAAAAACGGACCTTTTAGAGGAACTGAGGCATGATACATCTACAGGAGCAGCTCTGAAACCAAATTCACCAGCTATCCCCATTTCTCAACCCCAGAAGCACAGCCAGAGTTGACTCGGGGATTAACAAAATACCAGGAAAAAAGCCCTAAAACATCCTCTCACAAGCAGGGCAGATAGACCAGACACAAGAAAGGCATTTCCCACCCTGCAAAACCCGCACGAGGAGGAATTTGCAACACCTTGTAATAAATGACAGGTAAATTCCTAACTATTTTGAAGCTACCAAATTTGCCCCAAATTATAGAAGATAGCAGTAACAGTCCCAGGCAATAGCTCACTTGCCCTCCCAGTAAGATGAAATCATCTGGAGTATGTCCCTCCATAGCTAAGACCTTTGAAGGATGTTATAAAAGAAATAGCCACCCTCATGGGGAGAAAAAAAAAATCACTGGAATTCCTCATGACTTAGCTTAGGCACTTATCTTTAGACAACATTAAGGCTTTCTATAATTAAAATCAATAACAAGCCTTAATACATCTTAGAACAGGGTGAATTGCCTTCTGGAGACTCCTATGTCTCTCTCCATACCAAGGAAATCTGCAGGACCAGGCAACAATTCCTACCTGGCTAAGATCAGGTGCATTGAGGTCCTTTCTGAATTATGAAAGTCTGCAAAATTCAGTGTTCTCTGCAGACACGTTACTGCAAACATTACTCCACTAACAACTCTTTCTGGTATTTTCTCCATAGCATCTGGTTCTGGCCATGACTAGCAGCAAAGCACTAGACTCTGTGGAAATCAGATTTGACCAAGCATGGGAATTCCTCTGTACTAGTAAGTTATCCTTTGATACAGGGTATATTTCAGATTAAAGTTCCAAGGAGCTACAAGGAGAGAGGGAATTCTCCATTTCAGTCCTGACGGCTGCACTGATTTATTATTTCCGGCCCCATATAGTGCATTGTTTGGTTGAGGTTGGCTGTTAAAAATCCATACTTAGGAAATGTAATATTCCTCTGGAAATGTCCCATTCTGATTCTTTTTTTTTTTTTTAATGGCATTTTTATTCAGAGGAAGGGGCAGGAATGGTGGAATTAGCCTAGTAATGATGTTCTAAACAATTTCAGCTGGTGAACTCAGGTAGACCAATATTTTATTTTCATTTGGTCATTTATTTCTTAAGCAAAAAACAAGATAAGACCCTTATGAGAATTTTGGCAGAATAATTAAGGAGATGTGGCTGTATCTCTTCCTGATAAAGGCAAAAATTCCCAAGGGCTGAAGTGTGGCTCACCCCTCAGTGTCTTCCCACATTAAGCACTGCTCAACAGCTCAAAAAGGGTAGCTAAATAAGAGACAATATGAACTCCAGTATACGAGTGAGCCAGACAGGTTCACAACCACATGTCCCTCCAGTGAAGAGGCTGATCTTGAGCCATCTCTGCACTGGCTCAGGACAGACCCAAGCAGAATACACAGGCATAGGGCCACCAAAATGTAACTACAGGGGCTCACAGACAGCAGAATGATGTAAAACCAGCACTCTCCTGAGCTGTGTGCCATACCTCTATCCTGGCTGACCACCTGCAAGTCACACCCAAGGCTAAGTTATTAATAATTCCTTGATTTAACTCAGAGGCCAGATCTTCAGCTTATACTAATCACTGTGACTTCACTGCAGTTAAAGGGGATCAAACTTGGCACAGGAGACATCCAACAGCAGCCACTGTCTGCGTAATCCAGGCAGGACTTTGCAGGAAGGGTAAGAGGCAATTTTTAGGAATTGGTCTCCTTTTTTTATTTATTGTTCTCCTTTTATTTATTTATTATTTCCCCAGAGGGACGAGAAGCTTCCACCCTTCACTGGGATGGAACCATCCGAGAGAAAGGAGAGCAGCAACAGGCTGCTCTAAGCCTAAACTTGGTAGAGCTTGCAATGTTGGAGGAGCAAAAACCAAAGTATTTTCAGAAAGCACTGAGCAATGTGGCTCTGAAAACAGGTGCCCATAGGGGTATCTCCCCATGCCTGTGCTGTGGGAGCAGTGCTCATCTCCCTTGGGGTTCATGAGACCTCATAAGCTGTAGGACTGTCACCAGGTGTCTCAGAATGGTAGGGGTTAGAAGAGACTTCTGGAATTTATCTCTTCCAACCCCCCTGCTCCAGCAGGGTCACCCAGAGCAGGGGGCCCAGGATCACGCTGTCCAGGCGGGTTTGGAATCTCTTCAGAGAAGGGGACTCCACAACCCCTCTGGGCAGCCTGGGACAGGCTCTGCCACCCTCATAGCAAAGAATTTTGTCCTCCTTTTCAGATGGAGCCTCCTGGGTTCCAGTTTGTGTCTGTTGCCCCTTCTCCTGTTGCTGGGGACCATTGACAAGAATCTGGCCCCATTCTCTTAAGCCCCACCCTTTGGATATTGATCAGTCTTCTGTTCTCCAGCTAAACAGCCCCAGGGCTCTCAGCCTTTCCTGGGCACAGGGATGCTCCAGCACCCTCAGTATCTTCATATCTTCCACTGAACTCTCTCCAGTAGTTCCTTGTCTCTCAAACTGGGGAGCCCACAACTGGACACAATACTCCAGCTGTGACCTCACTAGGGCAGAGAACCTCCCTAGACCTGCTGGCCACACTCTTATTAAAACACCCCAGGAGATCACTGGCCTTCTTGGATACAAGAGCACACTGCTGGCCCATGGTGAAGTTGTATCCACCCAGCTTCAGCCAGCACAAGTGTGAGCCTCTTCTGACACCTAGCGCCCAGACCGCTCAGAGCCTAGGCCAGGACAGCGCCAGCCTCTGACCACACCACGCTGGGACACGACCCTCACGCCGCACCCTGGCAGCCACAGGCACCAATGACACAGGCAAACCACGTCACATTAATTTGCTGTATATCAGAGCAGTGTCAGGTTTGCAGGGTCAACCTAAATACACGCTTCACGCTACTCAAACCAGCCTCCATACCCAGCCTGGTTAAAAAGCACAAGTCGGCAGAACTGAACTTTGCTTTTGTTTTTAGCAGGGTACAGAAATGCACCTTTCTCTTGTCAGAACCGCTGTCTGGAGCTGACACAGGATTCTCTGGGTGTAAATACTTAATGGAAATGTTCCTAGAATCACATTACTATGAAAGTGTGATCCCAGAAACATTTGCATGAGACAATAGTCTGTAGTTCTGCAGCATCCAAATCCAGATGTTTTTGGTGAGAAAGAAATAGATGACCTGAGAATTAAAGCCAGGCCCCTTGGCTCCCCTCCAGATGCTCTACCAGCTGCTCACACCAAGTCCCCTCTGGTCAATTACTTTACTTGATGCTTCTAATCAACAATATTATATATGTGATGCTATAAACTTTTGTATTTAATATTAGCTCATAACTCAGCATCCAAAACCAGATGTTTTTGGTGAGAAAGAAATTGATGACTTATCAGAGGACTGAACCCAGGCCCCTTGGCTCCCTTCCAGGCAGTCTACCAGCTGAGCAGCAATGCTAACCAGTTACCTCCCGCTCCCCCCACACTGCTTCATTCCATGAAAGGAGAAGGATTTCACATCTCCCAGTGCAATATGCGGCAGAATGTGAAAGATGGTTTTATAAACACTTGTGAAGCAGCATAACGCAATGTTGCTTTGAGTCAGGAGAATACACTTTTTTCACAGAGAAGGGCTTACAGACAAGCTCATTTCTTTCCTAATAGCCAGTCTTTGCTGAGGGCTTATGTACAACCACATGCAGAAGCACTGTAATCGATGGCTAATTTAAATCTGAACTTCTTCAGCCTCCCCGTGCTCCATTGAAGACAATTATGAGACACTCTCTGCAAGGCTGCCTTCAGGACAGCTCACTGGGTAAGATGATGTAGCAAAATGCATGTGTTACAGGACTTAAACCAGATTTCTGCGGGGCTGGAAGGTGGAATTCAGTCATTTCTGATTTATGGAATTTTCTATGTTTCAACCATGCGAAGCAGTTACGCAAGTGTTCTCCTTCAAACCGTAGTAGATGCATTGAGTTCAGTGTAACTACTCACATGTTTGAAGTTAAACACCTACTTAAGTGCTGTCCTGTACAAGGCTACACTTGGGGAACCCAGAGCAGAGTAAGGGAATGTTCTGCTGCTGCTTGACTACTCAAGATGCTCTATCACTGCAATCATTTGTTTACTGAAGGATAGCACATCAATTTTATAAGTATGTATTCACAGGGTTTCACTTTTAAATTATAGCTCTATAAGAGATGATGAAAAGCACCCTCCATGAAAACACAAAGACCACAGTCTTAAGAGCTTTGTTTAGGATTAGAGACAACATCCACTATAGAGCACACTCGAATCTACAAATATTTGCCCACAATTGTCAGAAACAACTGTTAAAATATTATTGCAACTGAAAGGAATCTGAAAGTAAAACCATCATGCTCTGGAAATCTATTAAGGAATGTTTTCCAAAGAGGCAATTCCAGCTCCCCTAACCAATGAAGGCAGTATGTCTTCTCCAAGGAGAAAGTAGTTTTTAAGAAAATAAAATATGGCTGTAAACATGCAGAGTATTGGCAGCAGTGTTCAAAGAATTTAGTTCTTGTTAGTTAATTCAGCTAGATTTTTATCACCAAGGTCTTGCCTTATGTTAAATTCATTATAACAATGTGACTTTGCAAACTTCAGTGAGATACAGTATTCACTTGCTAGGGCATCTCACCATAACCAGAAAATTAAGTTTGGAAAAAGCTTTGACAGATCCTACAACTGCTGAGAAACAAATCTCATCCTCAGTGGAACTGATTTCTAAATTTGCCTCTGCTCTACTCTGAAGATTCAGCGTTATCTTGCCAACATTTTCGGTATAACCAAAGCAGCTAAAATCAAAGCTCGGATAAAACATTCTGACTAAACTGCAATGGCACAGTTAACTTTCCAGTCAAGAACTGGAAACAGTACTTGTACTGAAACAGTGCAATCCCACTGGGTCATCATCTATCAAAAATTTCATATCTCTCTGGTCAAACTGTTTTCCCAGATAGCTTCAAGCTATTTGGGAGGATATATCATACCAAGGCTGTTTAGCATGAAGAGAGAAGAGAATCTGTGTGGTGGGAGGTAACCAAAAAAAAGAAGAAACAAAGATGAAAAAAACAAACCAAAACAAAACAAAACCTCACAGACTGAGAGACCTTAAAGTTCCAGGAAGGTAGAGACAGACACAGGGGCAGGACCATCAGCTCACAGAGAGGTCCAGGGAGACCACGTCTGGAATCAACACAGTCAGCGTCTGGGGCTGACCAGACCACAGCACATGCAAGAGAAGCGCTGAGAGCTGCAGAACATAATAAACGTTTCAATAACTGGTACAAATCATGCTAGGCTTGACCTCAGCAAGATACCAAGACCTGCAGAAGCTTATGAAACAAGGGCACTCTGTCTCCTTGGATGTTGTGCATTTAGGAGGACCGGGACAGCACAAAAGCACTGCCCAAACAAACTAAAACTCTGTGAAAAGAACACTGTTAATAAATTTACAAAAAACAATACACCATGATGTCTGATGCACTGCTGGAGGCAAAAGCACTACCGGCAGAACACTGGGAGGAGGAGGAGGATACATGGCAAAGGCAAGACACAAAAAATGATGAGCAACTGAGATGGAGCCTGGAGGCACAGGTCTCCAGGACAAGCAACATGACACAAAGCAGGTTTTGCCTCCGAAGACACCACTCCCTCATTTAAGTCTGTCGAAGAAGCAACATTTCAAAGCTCTCGGTGTCTCAGCTCTCCTTACAGTTCCATCACCAAGATTATTTACCCAGAGCATCTCATGGGCACGGGATGAAGACTGTCAGTATCCTGCAGTGCCTCTTGCACCTTGTAATCTCTAATGTGGCTGTTTCAAAGTGTTGGTGTCACTAATTACAACAGACTTATCCTGCCCTAAGCAACACCACCAATTACAACGCCTTTCCAGAGTTTCCAGGCTTTTGTTTTAACAGACACATTAATAGACACAGATATATAAATATATATGCTTAAAAAGAGAATTACATCAATGGTTTAATACAAGTCTGTCCACCCTGGTTGAACTGCTACTGCAAAAGAGAGGAAGAAGACTTTAGACACCTGGACCTCATTTGGTGGTCTGAGTGTTGCCATACCCATCACCTGTGGGAACTGATCCATCCATAACTGCCAGAATCCCTTTGGGGACCCTGAAACACCTAAACGTATCCACATGGGGAGCAACCAAAGCGGTGTACTGTAAATGCTGTTTTCCACTGGGTGCTCCTGCAAGGTTTTAACTCTCATTCAACAGGCCCAGCAACACACTGTCCTGCACTCAGCCATCAGCTTTACTCTTCAGCCACATGCCAAAAAGTAAGACACCCAAGGGGTGAGAATCAGCATCCTGCAACAGCGCAAAGACATGCAAACCAACATGACTATTATCCAGACTATACTCTTGATTCCAAGTCCAAAAAAAATCCAAGACCAAATGGCAAGAAACAACGCTCTTTTAGATCGACTTCAAGGTGTGTGAGGGAAGGGTTAATGAAGTGCAAAACAGAAACAAGGACAGTCATCAACAAGTTGGGAGAGAATGGTGTCTCCTATTTCATTGTTAGATGACTGCATTTGCAATACCAGGACAAGCTGCCTTTAATTAACCGTGCTTTCAGTGAGACAATTCGCAAGTTGTCAGAACCAACACTCATTCGGGGAAAATCCTACACCCCCCACACTCCTTTCACAGCCTACCTGGACTCCCAGATCATCCAGGGCTTCAAAGCGCAAATTCCAGGGTTTGAAGCAGATCTGAAAGCAAAATGAGAATGTCTGGTTGTAAAAACTAAGGCTTTCCAAGGATTTGGGGGGTGGAAGTTTCATAATAAACTGATACACATTTTGCAACAGTGTATTGATACAACCCATTTTCACCTATTCCATAGATGATAGATTTTTCGAGCATTGAAATACGCTCTAAAATACTTCCCTTAAAGCCTCCTCTCTTCCTCCCAGACTGGGGATACACCACAGACCAAATGATCCAATCTGCTTGTTGCTTCATGTAATTTATTTTTTTTTTAATCATTCACAGACAGAGCACTGTCCAGGAAAGAGCAGCTGGAACCACAGCTGCAAAGCTCTCACTAATGTGACACCACATAATCATACTTGATAGCAGAAGAGTTCTTTAGAGGAGGAAATCACTTGAGGAGATCTCCTGTAATTGAGTGGGGCTCCACCAGCATTCTGGAGGAAGCTGGTTTAAGGATTTTTGTGCTCGGTGAGCTTTTGTTACCAAAACACAAAATCTTCTACCAAGACCAAAAAAAACTGAGCTGATGAGAAATATTTTCAACAGCAACAACAAAAATCCAGACAGGTACAAAGTTGGAAGGCAGACAGCAAGGCTTGAGAGAGTAAATCTGTTGCTAGTCTAAACAGAGTTACTGCCCAGTCTCCAGAGATTTACCCTTTTTCACCAGAATCTACATTGGCCCACTCTTTAGGTTTGCGCAGCCGCTAACGCACAACCCCAAACTGGGGCCGTTCCTTTCATTCAGGCGGCCCAAACCTTGCAGCTTCCCTCGAGGCAAAGATGCTATTTTCACAGAGCTTACATCAGGGTATTTACCCCATCTATTTATTTGCGACCAGACTCATTAGGACAGAAAATTCAACCTTTCAGGAAAGGCAAAAAGGAGGAGGAGCAGCACCTGGGTCTCAGACCAGTGCTCTCCAGCTCTCCTACCACCATTTGGCTGGAACTTCAGTATGTAAAAAAAAAACCAACCCCCCACATTCTGGTCAAAGAGAGACCTACCTCCAGCCCTGCACAGCCTCAGAAAGCCCTCGCCTTTCTCTACCATTTTGGGAAGGGGGAAAGAACTGCTGCCGCCCCTTCCTTTAAATCCCAGAGAGCACCGTGCGGGTCCAGCAGCCTCTTAACCCCTTCCTGGCTGGTCGCCAGCCTTGCCAGCTCTCTTGGGGATGCTCCCAAGGGGCAAGTAAGTAAAGGTGTATCTCCATTACTGCACCCTCTGGAACATGGTCCTGGCTCGTATGGCCCCAATTCAGAGGTGCTGGGTGCTGCAGGTTGAGGAGGGGAGGGGGGGAGCTGAATTCTTCCCAAAGCTGCGGCCATCAATGGTTAGATGGGCTCTTGCCTTCGTGGGGGAGGAGGATTTTAATGGTGGATGTCTGAGGACCCCTCCCAGCCTAGCATTGCTAACAAGAGCTATACAGTTGTACGAAATTGCAAAACAGGGATCTAAGGACAAAGTTAGGGCCCAGGCAGGCACCTGTATATGTTATACAGCATTATACACACACATGACAGCAACCAGAGTAACTCCTGGAGTACCTCTGAACATCAGCCAGTGTGTGACACCCCACAGCTTGGGGACCTAACAAGTGGTCCCTGTTGGGTGCAACAGAGCAAGAGGGTCACTGTCCCTGAATATGAGATAGACAGACCCAGGACATATGACAAGGGGACAAAATAGCACTAAAGTGGTGCCCAAACTCACATCACTGAGGCAGGGGATGGCTTCCCCAGGGAATCACCACCCCAGCTGCAGAGCAATGGGAGCTTTCTGCAGCATCGTGCCCCTTGGAGAAGGGAAACGCGGGAGTGCCCTGTGGGTTGGGGGCAGATGGGGTATGCACAAACATCATGTTGGCAGTGTAGGACTTACCCCTCTGCGTGTGGCTGACTAGGATGCTCACAGGACAGGCTGTCTGATGAATGCTCTTGTTCCCTCCCTGGGAGATGAGTCCAGGATGCAGTAAGAGCACCTGGAATTTTAGTGAGACTCTGGCAGAACTAGGAGGTGCAGTTACAATCAGTGCATTCACCCTTTCCACGGTCACAGCCACACTGCAGCTTAATACCTGACAACCAGAACAAAAGGCAGATTAATTACAAGATAAGAGGGATACGCTCCAACTCACTGTTCCCCAAATCAAAAGAGCAAACACTGCTAAGATTACTGGCTCTGCTTATCAGGAGAACAAGGGAAACCAAGGTAAAAGTTAATCTAAGTGGGAATAAAATCCTTCTCCAGAAGCCTGTCCTGAGGACTGTATGTGGCATAAGAATGGAGTGCAGGACAGGGAGAGGAAGAGGGAAGATGTTCAGTGCAAGCCCCAGAGGGAGTTTTGTCCCTGTTGTCCTAAAGGTCTCTGGTTAGCACCATTCCTGCAAGACTGTGACCTCCTTTTCTGCTTACCCAGTGGCTGTGCTGAATTAAGACTTTATTTTAAAGTTATTCCAGCCTCTGAGGAGGGTGATGCAGTCTTTCTCAGCAAAGGTTTACATGCAGAAAGATGAATGTCTATAAGCAATAAAATGAGATGCCTATGAGATGTTATTTCCTTTCTATTACTGCTTCTGCCAACCTGGTCTGAGAAGCTGAACCACGGACAGAAAGAGTAGAGCAAAGCACGAGCAGGCGGAGGAGCAGAGAATGGATGCCCGCACAGCAGGCAGGCTAACCCATCTTTCTCCATGATCCTTTATCTCAGCACACTGCTCAAAGGTACCTGGCTGCAAACTTCAGCTGCTGGGCATGGCAAGCATGCACAGCAGAGCTTTCTCCATAGCCAAAGAGGGAAATTGAGCTTGGTTGCGGGCAGAGCACCGTGTTCATGCCATGTCCCGTCAGCCTGTGTGTCACGGAGACAGCTCCCTGTCCTCTGCCACCACCACTTTTTTCAACTCATTTAAAAGCACATTTATTTCTTGGAAGCCTCTGAACATCAGATGGAGCTAATTAAAACCAAGAGAGCTCATGGGAGCTTGGGGGAAAAGGAGGACATGCAATTTGGTTTCCACTTCAAAGGGGTTTAGCAAAATAAAAGCACTCAGGCCCTCTAGCATGGGCATGACCATGGGGAGGGGAAGAGAAGGGGGCACTCAGTGCTCTCAGGTGGCCACTTTCCCCCGCACTCTTGCTCACCAAGCTCAAAGGAGGTGTGTTTGGATGCTGTGCCAGCTGATTAGTCCAGGTGTCAGAGGTTAATTGCAGCAATTCATCCTGCACCTACCCATCAGTTTTGCAGAGTTGATGGCACTGCATGGGGAGGAGGAGATGGCATCCATGGTCACAGGCACCCATCCACACACTCCTCCCCCTTGTCTGTAGGGGTTGGGATCATGTTCAGACAAGAGAGCAACTGCTGCTGTGGCATTTCTGAGCAAGTGTGAGGAAACAGAGCACTTCCCACCAGCCCTGTGGCACTGGGGTCTCCAGTGTGAGGCCCCTATGTGAACCCACTGGGGTACCTGCACAGCCCCAGGGCGTCACAGCACTGACCCCCTGCTCAACCCTGACTCCTGTGTGATGTCACCAAGGCCAAGGGCTGGGTCCTGAACTTGGGTCACAACAACCCCCTGCAATGCTCCAGGCTGGGGCAGAGTGGCTGGAAACTGCTCAGTGGAAAAGGACCTGGGGGTGGCAGCTGACAGCTGGCTGAAGATGAGGCAGCATGTGCCCAGGTGGCCAAGTCCACCAGCATGCTGGCTTGTATCAGCACTGATGTGGCCAGCAGGACTAGGGCAGGACTGGGCACTGGGCAAGCCACACCTTGAATCCTGGGTTCAGTTTTGGGCCCCTGACTCGAAGAAGGACATTGAGGGGCTGGAGCACGTGGAGGATAAAGAAATCCTCCACAGGACGTACCCATCAAAATCAGCTCCAGGGCTGCCTGTGCTGATGGGAGGCCATCACCAGTGCCAGGCCCAGGGAGCCACAGTTCTGGGGGTGCACCTGGGCCCCAAACCTACCATCTGACCTGGCTCAGGGCCTCCCTGCCGCCCCACGTGGGCCCACAGCCTTATGCCCATGTGTTGGATTCCCTCACCAGGGAGGCACTGGCATGGAGAAGCTTCTCACCAGCACTGCCCCTGCATCTGCTCCATTTGGGGCTTTATTTGTTTCTTTTTTTAAAAATCCTTTTTCTCCCCTCTCTAAACTGGCATTTTAAACCCCATATTAAAGCAAGGGCTTACACCAGGATGAGCTGGACAACAGCTGTGGGGTTGCATGATCACCGTCCACAGCTGACAAGGACTAATGGGGCCAGTTCCCACCCCACGCTGTGTCTGAGCTTCTTCCTCTCCCTTATGTATTCAACCCTCATTCTCACTGATGAGCAGAAGCACTTGGACCCACAGCCGGGGCCAGCAGCTCATGTCACACAGGTCGGCAGGGAGCTGGGGGGGGTAAAGATGTCCAACAACCCCCCTCCAGCTCCAGTTCAACCAGTGACCTGGGATGGCATGACGAGTCTGACTGCAGTCCCCTGAGCCAGCAAATGTCCCATCCTCATGCACCCGCTTTTGTTTGTTCTTCCCTCATTTTTTGTGGCTGGAGGAATTGAAGGGAAAGGAATCAATAAAAATTCATTCTGAAAATAAATAAGGAACAAATTGGCAGCTTGCAAGTGGCAACGGATAAAGTGCCCCGTGATGGCCCCATAAAGCATCTCTCCACACACCATTTATCACCACGCCAGTGTATCTTAGCATCAAGCTTAATTTACTCAATATTAAAAGACATAAACCTCGCCTTGCAAATTTGGGAAGAAGAGTTTCAATGGCCAGTAAGAATTTATTGCGCCCAGTGCCTGTGCTTGGGGTTTTCTATCACTGGAGGCTTGTGGGGCTTTTGGCTGGGCTGAACTGTTGGGATGAGTCACACAGGAGTTTAGGCTCCCTGGCACCTGATGTTTGGTTGCAAAGCCCAAAGAGCTCTGGAGGCCTGACCATCTCATGCCTGAGAGACTGGGAAAGAATTATTAGAGTGACTGACGCATCCGATGGCTCGGCAGCCTCCAGCTGCTGCAGCCCCCTCCTCCAGGATGCACTTGCCTGCAGCTCGGGCTCACTATGGCTGCAGTGCTGCAGTCGCTGCCGTATGAAGGGGAGCTTTCTCCATCCCCCATCTGCCACAGAGAGCTATTGTGAGCAACAAATTACAGCCCCGTCGGAGCCTCCTTGGCTGCGACACAAGAAGCGAGGATGCTGGCCCTTGAGTAAAGCTGACTGGATTTTATTCAGTTGCTTTTCTTTTAAAAAGTTTGTACTGTGCTGCCCAAGACATAGTACGAGCTCTGTATGAGACATGAATAACATTCACTCATGTGACTGTTTGTACAACCGAGGGCATTACAGGTCAGCCTGCAAAGTGTTGTAAGAATGATGCAAGGCCCCCAGCCTAGACAAGCAGGGAGCATGGCAAAGTAAGATAAAGAGGCATTCACCGGGCTGTGTGGGGTCCAGCATACAGTAGCTGAAGGCCCAATAGGTCACAATTTGAATCTGCATTCTTGGGGAAAATTCCCCTGGGGAAATGTGGCTCTTTTCTGGCTTCATATAATGTCATTATCAAACTCACCTTTGAGGCCCAGGGTGAGACCCCCCCCCATCAGCCCTACAGAGACAATGAGTGTGACTCATGGAGAACAAACCAAAACAAATACACAGAAATTCAAGGACCAAAAGGTCTTTCAGTGTGCTGTCTCAGTGGAGGTAGAAGATGGAGATCCATGTGGCAGCAAAGCTACGAGGGTTACCCATGTGTTAGAAAGCACAGAAGCCCCTGATACATATGGCAGGGAAAACATATGAACCTTCTCTGAAACCCTAGCTAACCATAGACATTTCTTGTGCTTTGGTGTCCCTGCTGTATCCCCTCACACACACTGCTTCACTGTCCACCTTCACAGCCTCCTGGCAGGGTCTGGGCTCTGCTGTACCACTTGAGTAGATCTGTTCCCATGTGTTGCTGGGCAACACGCTCTAGGTGAACCTGCTTTTGCAGTGGGGGTTGGACAAGATGATCTCCAGAGATCCCTTCCAACCCCCACCATTCTGTGATTCTGTGATCTTCACAACCTGGTTGGCTCTCTAGGTCCTCAGCTGCTCCTAGTCACCTCCCCATTACTCCTTTCCTTGGCATCAAGCACCGTAGGGAGAAAAGGCCACTGAAATCAGATGTGAGGATGGGTTTATTCCACCTTTTGACAGAGGCCCTACATCAGGCAGCAGTTGTTTCACTTGTAACACACAGTAAGAAGAGGAGGGAGAAGCAGCTTTTCCCTCTCTCCGACGAAACATTTCAGTGCACATGTTTTGGACGTAGCATTTTAGCAAATTAAAAGCCCCAAGGCAATACCCACAAAGCAGCACAGGGGCTTTTTTCCTTTAGAGCTCCTTCCCAAGAGCCACTGCTGCTGGTTGGCAATAACACAGACTCACTCTCTTTCTTTTTTCCCTCCCCAGCCCAGTCCATCAATCAGTTCCTGCTGCCACCCCACACACCCAGTCTGCCCCTGTATATCCAGCCCCCTGCTTCTCCTTCCCTGTCCCTCAGCATTTCTACACGCAGTGGTGTTGTTCTGGTAACCCAAGCCACCCCAGCAAAACCAACACGACTTTGAGGGGGGGTGTCTTTTCTGTAATTTATGTAGGGTCAACCTCATAATTGTAGCCCTTTTTTTATCCCTTCCTCCATATAAATCATGTATGTGACATTTTAGCGGAACGCCAACAAATTGAGCATGATGTTCTTATCACCAGCTTCATAATTTAATTCAAAAGGGCTTTGCATCACTGCACACCAGGATCAAGAGGAAGTAAGGCCATCCCTGTGCTGCAGAGCTCCTCCAAGCTGGGCCAGCATGTCACACAGCCCTGCATTCCTGGGCATTTCTTTCATTTAAAGTTTTATTTGGACTTTGGTAAGAGCCAGCCATGAAGTGGATCTAACGGTCTCCGCAGTGCTGGATGATGCTGAAATGCCCATGAAAGTCAAGAAAAAGGCATTGTAAAGCAATAACTGCAGCTCAGAGGAAGAATGGCCTTTGCACACAATGCCCAGGCTTAGCCCGTTGCCTGGCCAGAGTGGTGCAGATATGAAAGGTAGGAGAGAGTCAGATAGTGTCTGCAAGTCCCTGGGTCCTTTCTCAGACTGGGCAATACCCATCAAACACAGAGCAATGCTTTACCTCCTATTTTCAGGCACCTGGACTACAGAAGGTCAAAAAGAACCAAACCAACCAATGAAACAAATAAAAAAAAAAAAAAATCCCAAAACAAACAACAAACAAAGAAGCAAATAGACAAAAAAAAAAACCACACAACAACAATACAGGAGGTTTCTTTTCAGGATATGAAAACTGCCTGTCTTTGATCTCAGATTCTCTTCCTGTACTTAACCACTTCTAGTGAGAGACTGAGGAAAAAGAATGAAGCTAAAACGAGGAGGAGTTTTGGAACTGAGACAAGCAGAGCCCTGTGTGAAGGCACACGCAGATCCACATGGCACAGTCATGTCAGCCCCCCTCCCCTCACGCCTGGCTCTGTGTGTCTCTGCAGGTGTTTGCCCCAATACCAGGCAAGCACCCTGTGTGCCCCAGCCTGCTTCCCTGCCCGGAGTTTGTGCCAGCTCCTAGCTTTTCACCAGACCCACACCACTCATTTCTAGCTGAATAAGCCAGGCTCAGTCTATCACTGCTGGGGAACAGGAACCAGAGCAGCTCAGCAGCAGCCAAAAGGGTGTGATAAAGGGATATGGCTCTCCTAAGCATAGCTGCAGCTGGGAAAGGACAGCACACGTGTCAGTACATGCTCCAAGGGATGCTCCATGCATCCTGCTTTCCTTGGGCATCATTGCTGGAGGTGAAGTGACCTCCAGATGGAAATGAGACAGATTTGATTGATTACTTGGTGGGAGCTGGGCTGTGTAAGTAGAAGCCTCACCAGCATGGCTGTCAGCAAAGCTGGATCTATGCAATTGCTGGGTAAAACCATCTAATCGACAAAGTAAGATATTTTTTAAACAGCCCTCATAGTGTTTAAAACACATCAAGAGGTCTGGGAAAGCAGCAAGCTCTCCAGCTAACAGCCTTCACCAAAGCCAGGCTCTGTTCGGGAGCCTCGGGGGCTCTCTGCATCCCTATCTAACTGCAACCCATGGAGGCAAAGCCCTCCACTCCACAGCCCACAGTCCTTGGGGGGGGATTTTCAATCCTGTCCTAAAAACACACATGCTCTAATATATCTCCATATCTCACGCAGGAGCTGAAAGCAGGCAGGGAAGTGAGCCCTGCTTGGGTCCAAGGACTCACAGTTTACCTTCCCTGAGCCAGGCAGGCTCCTGGACAGCAGCACACGACCCACAGCCTGTGTGTGGGCTTAGAGAGCTGCTCGGCTGTGAGCTGCAGGCCACTGATGGTCCGTGAACATCAGCTGCTCCACAAAACAAAACACAATTACAAAGCCACATAGTTCCAGTTCTGTGCAATGGAAAGGGAGACTCTGCTCCTGGTTGCTTTCTGTGCCCGGTTAAAGTGTTTGCAAATATAATGAGCAAATTATGATTTAATAGAACAATGGAAACATTTTTACCTAAGTGTTAAGTATTTTAGTACCCCATGTCCAACCCATCACTGGGGTTAGAAAGAATTTGCTTTTTTTTTTTTTTTTTCTAAAGAGCTGGGTGATCTTTTAAAATGTTGAAAATTTGTGGGACACTGCCGGACGCAAAGACATGGGTGAAAGAGGGGTGAGGATATACCATGGAAAAAACAAAAACAAACAAACAAACCACCCCCCCCCCCCCCAAAAAAAATTAAAAATTCCTCTTTCCTGGTTTGCCATCTCCTGTCTCTGACCTGGAGGGCTTGTGATGCAGAAGAACTTGTCTATGTGGGTAAGGAAGACTCAACCTTTACTCCAAAACTGCCATTGCTGGTCATATTAACGATTTCATCACATGACTATTTCAGAACCATTTGTGCTAAAAGCTGTTTGAGGAACATAGTCAGGCTTCCATCAAAAGGAAAGGTTTAAACTGAATTTTTCAAAATGAAGACAGGTTTCCATTGATTTGGTATCCTGACTTGGAGTTAGCTCTGCTTTGGTGCTCTGCTTTGGTTCTCTGCTGCCACATTAGGCAGCATCAGGCAATCATGTCCCTTCCCAACAGGCATCCACCACAGGGAGATACCACCTTATAGCAAGCCCCACACAGGTCAGGCTCCTCTTCACCCACTCCCCAACCAGCTGGGCTGGAGCTAGCTTGGTCATCCTCCATCCACTCACCAAACTGCAGTTTGGTCAGCTGTAGATAGTTACTGTTCCACCTGTTTTGTTTTGTTTTGTTTTTCCTAATCATCCTAATCATCTAAGCTGCACATGTCTCCTACAATAAAAAACAGTCCTGCACTTGGCAGGTTCCCTCTGCACATATAAATGAAACCAAGGCAGGACACAGGCCTGAACATGAACATGCAATCTATAGAGTTTGATTGATTATGACATTCCTGATCACAGGGTTTGACCTATGCCAACTAACACCCTCCCAAACCCTGCCTGTGTGTGGATCAGGGCAGAGCGTGGGCCAGGAACTGATCCCAGGCAGCAGTAAGGGTACGGTTTTATGAGGAGCACAGGTAGAATCAGCTGAGCCCCTGGAATGGAAGAGTCCTAAATTCACAGACCTCATAGTCCACTGTGAATTTCATACCTCTGACAGCTCTTGGACAGGTTTTGCTTTCAAGACTAAGAGGGGATCAAGGCCAGGACCTTCTTGGGTGGCTGCAGGAACTTGTTCTTGGCCTCTGAACTGCTGATGCATTTGCATCCTGTCAGTCCACGAGCATAACCACACACCTTACCCATATGTTACTGGTGGTGTGTACCCATGTGCAAAGGACATGGCAAGCGAGAGAGCGGCATGCATTACAAATGAGGTGAAAAAGAAACCAGAACCCACCACTGGATTCTTGTAGCCCTCTGCTAATTAGGTGAGACATGGTAAGACGAACCCCTGCTATCAGCCAAGGCAAGGGAATGTAAATATTTGCAGGTCTAGGTCACCACATCCATTAGTTATTGCTTTGTCATATGACTTAAGGTTCGACATAAGACTTGAGGGTTTGGGGGATTTTGTTGTTTTGTTGTTTTTGTTTTTTTTCTTTTTCTCTGAGCGTCCCTTGATTTCCTGCCAGTTAGGTAACTGCAGGAAGGGAGGGCTGCCTTCAATATCCCACACGTGCAAAACAATGATGCTACTGTGAACTCTGCCCATTAATTCCGGTTTACTAGGTGACACAAGGTGTTGGGTGCTATGAGCCAGAAAGAAACATGAGGCAGCGCTCCCAGCCTGCCATCGTGCAGACACCAGTGCCCATCATGAGGGATGACAGCCAGCTTGGTGCAGGCATTTTCCACTAAGCAGCCCCCCATTCCTCACTGCTGCTCACAGCTTCAGGCTTACCCAAACTGATGTGGAACTATGTATTGCTGAAGTCCTGCTCTCTGCTGTCCCCCCTGCTTCAGACCATTTGCAGGGATATCATGTCAACCATGGCTGGACCAGGAAGAAACAAGACCTCTCTAGCTGGAATATCACAGAGATAAAGCTGCATATCTCTAACCCAGGGTCTGCAGACTTCCAGCAGCTTTGTGCAATCATCCAGCCTGGTCTGGAACACCGTAGGTAAAGGAAAACAGTGAAGGTCTGTTGTGGAAAGTTCTAAAAACATCAACTATTTCCCATTTTTGCTGGAATTTTTTTGACTTTTCTTCCAGAATGCAAAAATGTACATTTCAGTTTCTGACAGGGGAGAAAAAAAAAAGGAAGCCGGACATTTCCTGCAAGACTTTTGTTTCCAGAGATGTGATTAGCCCTGCAAAAGAGCTTCAATTTTGAATTTCCCACTCTGGTGCTGCTCCTGACACCTGCTCACCACCCGTGGATGCTGGAGGCTACAGCTTGTCTCGGCTGATAGGCTTTAGGTCTTCTGACAGCAGGGATGGGA
>JANHFX010024032.1:0-39256 GCA_027560015.1 Chloroceryle amazona | reverse complement strand
GGCACAGGGGGGATGCTGCAGCCCCCATCCTGCCCGCAGCCTTGCAGGCAGACCTGGCGTCGGCGCCGAAGTTAGCGGGCTGCTCTCCGCGGGAGATAGCGCGGGATTACGCGGCGCTGGGGCTGCAGGGAAGAAGACGCCGAGCGGGCGATGCTTCCAGGTACGGTGCGGGGTCGGGCACCCCCAGCTATGCGTGCCCTGCTCTCCGCCACGGTCAGCCCTTATTTCGGGATCAGCTCGTCCCGAGCCGGGCAGTCCCTGCTGACTAACAGCCGGGGGGACCTACCCCGTCCTCTGCTGGCAGGATGCATCTCTGCACGGCACACACGGTGGGAGGGCGGGGAAGGGACGAAGCGACTGGGCAGGGCGAGTAGTTTCACTTCTGGCAGCGGCAGGATCTGGAGTTTCTTCCGTCCTGGAGCTACTTTACACTCGTGTTAGACCCCGGCAGCTCTGCAATGTCATGCCAGCAAACGCTCCCCTCTGACCTGCATGCGAGAGTCAACTATAAAATCCACTGCGGTAAATTCATCTTCCTTTTGCTCCTCCTCTCTCTTTAAGGGGAGAGCAGGGTCTGTGAGGGTGCTGGGAAAGGGTGCAGCTGAGGGTGGCGGGGAGAAGGGGGTTTTTACACCCAGAGATTTGCAGTGGTGTAGGAATTAGCACGCTGACCTTAAACACCACCGCAGACTCGTTCTGAAGCAGCTAAAAAAAAAAAAAAAAAAAAAGGATGACCTCATCTGAGTTGGAGGCGTATCTGAGGCTCTCTGCCAGCTCACAGCCAACCAGAGCTGAATGAAAATTGCAGGAAGCCCGTTACATCAGCAAAGCCCAGCATGCCCCAGCCCTCCCCTTCCCTACACTGTCTTCACCCGCATGGGAACCATCCCGCCCGGGAGAAGAGCTCACCTCCCTATGTAAGGAGCAGAAGGGCAAGATCATAGAGCTGTAGCCTCGCAAATGCCGTGTTACACAGCGTGTATGAGGATCTGCGGTGAAAGCAGGCAGCACAGGAGGAAAGTGAGACCACGTCCTGCAAAGCTAAATGCCAGCCTGACAGAGTCAGACATAAAACTTTGCCTCCAGCATCCGTGCAAACGAGCCCCAGAACTGTTTTGCTCTACCATTACACATTTGCATTTTGAAAGAGCAAAGCCACAGCCTGGCCGCGGGCATGACAGCATGCAACTTCACAGGCACTCCAGCACAGCAATTTCACCCGGGTTAGTCATTCCTTGGATGGGCTAGGCAATTCCATGCACAAGGCACAAGGGCTGGGCCAGCACTCCAGTGCCCCCTTGGCCCCCAACCCACCAACTTCCCTGTTACATGCTAGTAACGATCAGGCATGCTGGAGCAGTTTGTGCAAGTGGGAAAAGGGTCTCCTCCTCTTCCTCCCCTCCATCTGAGAGTCCAGATAATGCTCAGGAGGTAGACTGAGGTCTCAACATCATTTTAAAGACTATGAAGCAAGGAAAAGCTCCCTCTGCAAGGAGCTAAGCACCATCATTCATGCCCTAACTTGGAAAACAAACCTCCTATTGAATCCCACGGGTCTCCTGCTAAACTCTGAAAGATACTCTGACATTGTCACTTTTGGATATGTGTCCTGCTCTGGTGATGGTGATGTTTTAAGGAGACTTGAAAGGCGAAAGATTGTACCAACTGTTGTAATTGGAAAAGAAAAGCAGCACACAAGCTCTTCCCACACTTGTCCACATGCTTACTTGCTAAATTAACTCCAATGTCTGCTGTGCCCAGAGTTCAGTAAAATAAATTAAGAGACTTAAACCAGATCCCACATTCCATACATCTATAAATATCTCAGATTTGGGGAAGGTGACAGGCAGCCACAAGCTTAAATGTTTTGTCCTGTAAACATCTCTAAACTAATTATCGGGGTGGGGTGATGGGGGGGGAATAAAAAAAAAAAGCTGTGAATTCAAGCCGCAATTCCACTTCTAGATTTTAGCAATAGAAGGAAAAGAAATGAACCCAAAATGTCATCTTCTTGCTTTAAAAGATCAAAGCCAGTCTAAATGTTCTTTTGTTATTTGAAAGACTTTTGCTGCAGGAGAGACAGTAAATGTCACTTGCACATTAAGACCTGGATTAATTTCTCGTAACTTGAAGCATAACTGCAAGATCTACATTATGAATGTCATTGCTCCAGGCTCCCTTTTCTTCCCCTTCATGGAAAGAAGTTGTTCCACATGATCACTTACCCCTCATCAGTGTTTCAGTGATCCTTTGAAAGTTCCTTCTACCCCATTCTATTCTAGGCAACCTGTTCTAGCTCCAGAGAGAAGGAATCAGTCTGAATACAAACATCTTAACCTTAATATAAGCTGTTCAACAGTCACATAAACTCTTTACAAGGCTTGGTTTGCTGCACTGAAGAGTTTCATCAACAGCTCAGGCTGATAACCAGTCAAGAAACTGAACTGTTCTGTTTCAGGGACATTGAGTAAAATAACCCCACTGCCAACAGGTACCAGAGTCCCAAGTCTTGCCATGTAAAAGCTTTAAAATTTAAGTGAATTGCAAACACAGAGGGAAAGGGAGATTCTTACTGCTCATTAGAGCTTTGGGATCTGTTTTGAATTCTTTTAACCACTTACGCTACTCTTAGGACATAGCAGAAACACACGTTTTCCCCATACATACACCTAAAGCTAGACAGCACCTTCATCCACATTTAAGTAGCCTGCTGCAAGGCCTGATTTTCTCAGATTCTTCACACATGTAGCACTGCCTTCAGAAGGATTCGTGTATTTAACTGTGGTCAGCCACACTCATTCCTGGCATAAGTAAGGATCACTGTCTAAAGCAGACCATGTGGCCTCACCTGTGTTCTTAGATTAAGAAAAAGGTGAAAAGGGTTAAAAGGAAAATAATGCTCCATGCAGCATGGATTAGTAAACCAAGAATCATGTACAACCTTCAGTAATTACCTGCTACATTAACCAAGGCAGTGAGAGCTTCAGCCACCTCCTCCACGTCCCAGTCACAAAAGTGGCAGCACTGGGCACTGTTAAGAAGTGCTGTGACATTACACTGGGGTCAAGAACAAAAGAACAGCAGTGCAAGAGAGAGCGCTAGTGAATATATTAGAGGTGATGGTCACTGTATCTGAAGGCCTGTCTACTTGTGTTGCTATTCAGGAATTCTAGTTCAAACTAACACCTTTCCTCAACTTACACACTTTCAAAGGCTCCTTAGCAACCAGTAGACAATGGGGCTTTCAAGCATGTTTGAGAGTGGGGCTGCCCAATTTACACTTCAAGACATGTTTTAACAGTCTTGTCTCCACACCAGGTACACCACCCCTGGCCATTCATTATACTTTTCAACAACTTGTCATTTTGGATTGTATATAGAACTTTTTTGCCCATGTCAAGTTGTCATTATTATCCCATTCTAAATACACAAGTCAAGACTATCCATTTTAAAGGAAGTAAAAAATGTTTTTTTAAAACTAGAGACTGTATTTTTTTTAGATCCCTGAGACTGGCAGAGGGTATTTGAGAATTTAAAGAGAGTTGTATTGTGATTCTTCCATCTACAACAATAAATCACCTCCTGGATTGGTGTAGTGTTATGCCAGGAGTGTCAGAAGAGGTATTTTAATTGAGAGAGTTTTATCTCACTTCTATCCGAGACACTTGCCTATACCAATGAGCTGACCGATTCTGGTCTGACTTGAGTGTGTCTATACAGGAAAAAAAGGGGAGAGCAAATCAGCACAGCATAGGATGCCAGCAGTGGCAGAGGGCTTGTGTTTCACTCTGTGTAAGGCAATATGTGAAATAATTAACTTCATATTGCAAAAAGTGGGAAGGGAAAGAACAGCAGTCAAATTTCAACAATTTAAAAGATTTTATCCAAGACTGTGGGGATCTGTAGCTGAAAGCTAAGTGCATGTTAGTAGCTGAGGGAAACAATGTTAACATTTGCACTAAATTCTTCATGGAGTCGCTCCTGATTTTGCATTTTGTCTCCCTTCTCACTGCAGCTACACTTCCCAACTTTTTAATATTGTTCGTCAGGGAGCAACAAAGGCTGGCAGCTCCTAAAGGGATGGGGACCTGAGCACAGTAACACGGCTGGTAGGACTTCACTATCCAGTGCCCTGGCCCACATCCCACTATTGAAATGCAGATGGCAGGCCTGGAGGTGGCCACCACATTTAGCCAAGAGTTCAGACTATCAGGCAAGTTCATTAGGATAAGGCACGCCTGAAGTCAAGCTGAGATGTGAGCCCATGGGTCAGGCCCAGTAGGGCAGAGCTGGAGATCAGCATCCTACCAAAATCACTGGGGCAGGGATTTGTGGCCCCAGGCAATTGCACTCGTGGGCCACGGGGAGTACAGAATCACAGAATCGTTTTGGTTGGAAAAGACCTTTAAGATTAAGTCCAACCATTAACCCAACACTGCCAAGTCCACTACTAAACCACATCCCTAAGTACCAAGTCTACATGTTCTTTTAAATACCTCCAGCTATGGTGACTCAACCACTTCCCTGGGCAGCCTGTTCCAGGGCTTTACAACCTGTTTGGTGAAGAAATTTTTCCTAATATCCAATTTAAACCTCTCCTGAGCAACCTGAGGCCATTTCCTCTTGCCCTATCACATTGCTTGAGAGAAGAGACTGACACCCACATCACTACATTCTCCTTTCAGGTAGCTGTAAAGAGCAATGAGGTGTCCACTGAGACCTCACACAACATATATAGAGACTTTCAGATCACAGAGTGGGTATTGGCACCTTACAATCTTGTGGTTCACACAGCAAAGGATGCAAGAGCCTTGAACTTCATTCCCAAGGCAATTGAAGCATTTAACATCGGGTGAAGATAATCCACAGAAAAGGAGATGGAAGCTTGGTCACTTGCTCCTAATCATGTTCCCTAGCTACTAAGATACATTGTTCCAGCACCATCAAGCTGCCTATTTGATTAGTGTCCAGGTATTAGATGCTCAGGTGTTAGGCCTCTTTCAAGCTGCATATCATCTTCTGGAGCTGCATAATAGTTGCATTCTAGTCATTCTAGAAAAGCTATCAAAGCTAGTCACACAGGATATTGGTTAAAAAGATGCATATGCACAACTTATTCACAGCATTTATGTATTCCTTATTCTGTCCCTAACCCTCTCTTTGCAGTCCTATTGTTGAACATGATCATAAAGGAAACTAAGAAATCACAAGGTTGTTGAAAGGGGTCTCAAAACTGCTCCTCATTTGTAATTTTTCTATTGAATTTCTTAATTGTATGTGCAAAGTAAAATGCAACTTGCAAGCCTTATAGCTTAGTAACAGTGGCTAGCAATTACAAGTGCTCCACTGTCTTTATTTTGATTGTATGAATTTATTTACAAATCACTGTGGTTAGTTGTTGTTCAGGTTTGGGGATTTTTTCAGAATACTAAAACTTTATTTCCTTTTCTATTTTACTTGCCATTCACATTGAACGACTAGCCAGCAGATACAATAGCATGCTGCAATCCTCTGGGGCTGTTACAGCATTCAGACTACACCAGGAACCTGTTAGCTTCTAGAGTAACACACCAAACACCACATTTGATGGCAGATGCACCCACAACTGCCTTATGATAGGTTCAAGACGATATGCTCTACTGACCAGCACCACCTATAGGTACTACCATGCCAGCTTTAGTTGGGTCATTTTTTTTACTAGTTTTAACCCCTATCACTCAAAACCCTCTGTTAATTTTTAAGAGTGAGATATCTCTCTATTCCTAAGCAAAGATGGTCACTCTCTAATTCCCCAGGAGTCCCTTGTTTGGTTAGATACAGGGAGTGGGCAGCTCATTCCCTCAGAACAAGAGGGTATGGCTTCAATTGATTCACTGGATCCCTGAAGTTGATTCATTTGAACTCTGAATGTGGATAGCATTTTGCTTAACCCAATACATTCTGTAAGACATACCCAAAGGGCTGTAACAGGCCTTTGCACATAATCCACAAGAGCAGATAAGCTGTGGGTAACCATTAGACATGTATGCACTAGTTACACAATTCTCTATGTAGTCAAGCCAAAATCCACCACAGTGCCTTCTCAAACAAAATTATTCCTATACAGAAAGATCACCAAAAAGTGAAGGAGCGTCTGCTGATAAAGAAAATCCAGCAAGATTTGGAGATGCAACTCAATAGATTCCCCCCCCCCACTCCTCCCACCCCCAAATTTTCCTAAGCCTGCTGTGGCACACATGGGGTAATCTGGCTACTAATGTTTGTGAATATTGCTATAATATAAGATGAAATCCATACCAAAGAAAACGAGTTACCAGTGTCCCACCCTGGACCACATTCATTGAGCTTAGTTTGAGGTCTGTCTTGGCAATGGCAAACTAATTGAAAGAACTCACTGCACAAAGTGAGGCAGCCTGCGGCTGTTCCCATTTTCCTTTTTGTGCCTATTTTCGATGACCACACGAGTCGCCCCTGGCTTAGTCACCATTTGCAGTCTTTCACAAAGGACCTCTGCGCTGATCTCTTCCAAGTCTAAATGCAAGTAGATTCTGGTTGACAGTGACAAAGCAGAAGGCTGCCCATTTCTTTCTGCAGAGCTACCAAAACCCAAAACTTAGTTTAAACACATTTTCTACTTCGGAAGGCAGAAGCTATCACAGATGTCTTGAAGTGTATTGGTCAAAAATGGATTATTTTAATTTATTTATCACTTACTAACAATCCTATAACACAGAAGTCAAATCATCATTTGAACAGCAAGCAAAAAATATGAGCAGAGTCATCCAAAGGATGAGGTAAAACATTTCTGTCTTGCAACACTGATGGAGAAGATTCAACTGGCAGGTAGGACAGAGAGGCTGGGAGAGGCACAAAAGCATCTTTCAAAGTTGGTGGTGTTCGTGGATGTAAGGATGTGCTTCCTACCCTTTACTAACCTCTTGCATCCAACCTGATTTTTTTGGATGGAGCCTTGAGCAACCTGGTCTAGTGGAAGGTACTATATGATGTTTAAGGTCCTTTCCAGCCATAAACCATTCTATGTTTCTATGCTGTTCCCATCCTGCATCCTTGATAATGTCTCAGTTTTATCCTCCAGTTCCAGGACCATGGATCCCCGTGAAACATGGAGCTATCCTGCAGTAGCTACTTTCCATACCCAAATACATCAACTTCTTTTCACCCAAAAAAGAATTGGGTAAGGAGAAGGAAAGGAGAGCAGCAGCCCTGGCTCCCCAAGACAAGTTCAGGCAGCATGGGCAGCAAAGCCTTGGCTCCTCTTTCCCAGGGCTGATTTTCCCCTCAAGAGTCTACCCTGAGACCCATCCATGGACAGAAGCCAATTTTCCATGACTTCTACTGGTAGCAGAGATGCTTGTGTCAGCACCCCAGCAGAATTCCATTTGCTGCTTTCATTTCCCTGCACTCTTTCAACTCATGAACACTATGAAACGCCACAAAGCACTAGTGGTATGTCACTAACTGCTCCAATTTCACCACAGAGATGGCAACTCCTGACAGGACTACTATCAATAGTCTCTGAATCACTTTGCGATGAATCAGACTGTTCAAATATTTAATAGTCATGCACCATCTTGGCTGCTTCCTTACCAATTATGAGTAATACTTGCATTGAACAAGGAACTAACACTCTGAAGAAAAATAATCTCTATTTCTCCTGATTTTTTTTTCCCCACACTGTCTAATACCAGGGCAACAATTTTAAGACTGATGGTAAAAAATGAATTATTGTGTCATTAAACAAAAGGTGGAAAAGATCATTACATGAGCGTTTTCTGAGTAGTTTTTATCTTTTTAAATATTCACACCATACTTCCTGCTCTCCAAAGGATCAGGAGGCTAGGTGGCACTGCAGGCTAATGGACTAGCTTATTATTATTACAAGAATTAAGTGAATATGGTGATCTTCTCAACAGGCTCCATGGCTAATATATATTTCTTCAACCCTCAATCACTGTAAAATTGAAGGAAACGGGTCTAAGTATATAATTTTGTAAGGTCAGTCCTGGAATGAATAGCCAATAGAAGCCAACTTTTCTGAAGTACTGCTCAATCTCATGACTTTGCTTGAAGTAATGGAGTAAGTATATAAAAGTGTCAGTATTGCTTCAGACATACATCAGAGCTTGCCTGGCCTGCCAGTTCTTCACTGTAGGTTTCATGAACACTAAAGCACACACATTCCCACCTACAGTCATATCCTAGCCTAAAAGAGACACTGATATTTGTTGCTTTCTGGTTAAAGCCCTGAAATAAAAAAGTTAAAAATAAAATAATACAATAAAATAGCATCATTCTTCCTGTGGTGCCTACTCTTCCTAAGCAGTATGCCAGTACTGGAGCCTATTTGTGTTCCTGTTAGGAAAAATACGATATCAGTAAAGGTGCTATACAGGTACAGTCCTGCTAGCTCATTAGAATATACACAAAGTCCTATTTCCACCAACAAAGCAAAAACCCATATCAGGCTTGCTCCTCACTGTCAACAATGTGCCTTGCTCCATCTGTGTCAACTCTGACACCTCTCCCAGCAGTTCTCTGCATCTTCAAATGCTTCCAGACCACATGCTTTAGCCATGTTTAGAGGACACATCTTAAAGGCTACTGCCCATTGATCACTCCTACCATTTCCAGTTATTTTATTCCACACAGAGATTAATTTCTCCTTCTGTGTGTCTTGCAAAAATACTAAGTGCCTGCCTTGCCCTTACTTAAATCTTTGTACAGCACTAATCAAGTCACCTTCTGTAACAACAATTCTCACATATAAAATAACTGCAAGGAAGGTTCTCCAGCTCTGAATTAGGGTGAAGATGTTAGTTTGAAGGACAAGCATTTCTAGAATAAAAGCTCCTGCATGATTACTACTTTGAAAAGCAAAATACACCCTTAGCAGTATTCTAACAGAGGCAGGGTAAGTACAAGACACAGCACTTACAATCATAGAATCATCAAGGTTGGAAAAGACCTCCAGGATCATCAAGTCCAACCTTCTACTTAACACTTCCATAGTCACTAGACCATGCTCTGAAGTGCCACATCTACTCGCTTTTTGAATACCTCCAGGGATAGTGACTCCGCAACCTCCCTGGGCAATCCGTTCCAATGTTTAACTACTCTTTCACTAAAGAAATTTTTCCTCATATCTAATCTGAATTTCCCCTCGCACGACTTGTGGCCATTTCCTTTTGTCCTGTCATTAGTTATGGGGGAGAAGAGGCCAGCACTCACATCTCTACAACCTCCTTTCAGGTAGTTGTAGAGAGCAGTAAGGTCACCTCTCAGCCTCCTCTTCTCCAGACTAAACAAACCCAATTCCCTCAGCCTCTCTTCATAGGACATGTTCTCCCATCCTCTAACCAGTCTTGTTGCTCTTCTCCGTCCCCTCTCCAGTACCAATCTGTCTTTCTTATACCATGGTGCCCAAAACTGTACACAGTACTCCAGGTGTGGTCTTACCAGTGCTGAGTACAGGGGCATGATCACCTCCCTACTCCTGCTGGCCACGCTGTTTCTGATACAGGCCAGGATGCTGTTTGCCCTCCTGGCCACCTGGGCACACTGCTGGCTCATATTTAGTGGGCTGTAACCAGCACCCCAAGGTCGCTTTCTGCCAGGCAGCTTTCCAGCCACTTGTCCCCGAGACTGTAGTGCTGCCAAGGGTTGTTGTGACCAAAGTGCAGGACCCTGCACTTAGCCTTATTAAACTTCATGCAATTGACCTTAGCCCATTGGTCCAACCTTTCCAGATCTCTCTGCAGAGCCTTCCTACCCTCAAGCAGATCGACACTCCCACCTAATTTTGTGTCATCTGCAAATCTACTAAGAGTACACTCAATCCCCTCATCCAAACCATCAACAAAGATGTTAAACAGGACCAGCCCCAAGACTGAGTCCTGGGGAACACCACTCATGACTGGTCGCCAACTGGATTTAACTCCCTTTATCACCATTCTCTGTGCTCAGCCATTTAACCAGTTTTTAATTCAACGAAGAGTACACTTATCTAAGCCATGAGCTGCCAGCTTCTCCAGCAGAATGCTCTGGGAAACAGAGTTAAATGCTCTGCTAAAGTCCAGGTATACAACATCTACTGCTTTTCCCCCATCCACTACGTGGGTCACCTGGTCATAGAAGGAGATCAGGTTGCTTAAACAGGACCTGCCCTTCATGAGCCCATGCTGGCTGGGCCTGATCCCCTGATTTTTCTGCCCTTGCTGTGTAATCACACCCAAGATGAACCACTCCATAATCCTTCCTGGCATTGGGGTCAGGCTGACAGGCCTGTAGTTCACTGTATCCTCCTTTCTGCCCTTCCTGCAGATGAGCGTCACATTGGCAAGCCTCTGGTAATCCAGGACTTCCCCTGTTAACCAGGACTGTTGATAAATGATGTAGAGTGGCCTGGCAAGCTCATCTGCCAGCTCCCTCAGCACTCTCGGGTGCATCTTGTACAGTCCCATAGACTTGTGGGGGTCTAGCTGACTTAGTATGTCATTAACTGCTTCCTCATGGATTATGAAGGGATTATTCTGCTCCCCATCCTTGTCCTCCAGGTCAGGGGATTGAATATCCTGAAGATAACTGGTCTGGCTGCTACAGACTGAGGTAAAGAAGGGAGGGTAACAATGGATTGAGGTAGATAAATCTTCCAGCTTCTCAAATTTGACACTCCTACTTGTACAGTGAAATTTTTTTTTCGTTCTTTATGACTTACATTTTGATTGTCATGTGTAAAATCTAAGATTATGACATACCTTTCAATGATATGAGGATTGTACCTTTCAGACTCCAACAGATCTCGTCTAAAGAACCTGGGGACTTAAGTGATGCCATCTGCTCTTTCATCTACTCCAGCAGGATAACCCTGTGATCCTGAAAGCACATCACACCTGCTACCTTAATTTCACATGCACTTTTGGTGCAGTTCTACCAGCATTCCAGAATATATAGCAAAATCTTAGCATCATTGCACTTAACTAAGAGACAAAATGGTTGTCATTATACACTAAGGCTCCAAAGATAACACCTATACCCAGACTGTAGTTTATACGGCCATGGATTTATTGGAGCAGAAGAGTCATAATCTTGCTTCAGCCATCCTCCTTTCCCCTACAAGGTGTCTCTCAATACTCAGACCAGCACCTCTTCTCCTAACTCCTAATCTCACCCACCAGATGCAGGGAATGGCAGAAAAAGGCATCAGTACTGTGGCAGAAGGAAAGGAGATGAGCAAAACCCTCTTCTTGGGCAGAAATCACTGAATAAGAGTCAGGCTGATGTGGCTACCACAAGGTCTGCAACAGAGTCCTTGGGTAAGAAGTGTGCAGGAAGAAATAGCCTCTACACATCACCCCTGCCCCGTAACCAGCACCACAGTCCTTTATCGCCAACAGGACAAGACAATAATCTCCAGGTCTTCTGTTTTTGTGGACTTATTAATTTTCCTCAAAGGTTTTTCTTGCCATAGAAGTCATCTTTGGGTCCAAGATGAATTCCTGGCCAGGGAGCTAATGCTAACAAAGGACAGAACTCACCAGTTCCTCTGCTTCTGTCATCCTGGAACAGCCAGAAGAGGGAGATGATTTACAGAGAAGCTGAGGGAAAAAGAAGGAGAGAGACAGCAGCCTAAAACTGACCCTTTTTGAACTCATCCTATCAGACTCTTGGCAAACTTGTGTCTCAGATTTTCAGCGGTGAGGAGACACCAAGCATAGCTTCTGATCTATTCCAAACCTCTCTCTTGTTTTCCACTAGGAATCTATTATTCAATGAAAGGTGCGGAACTGATCTGTCTGCTGGCTGAATTTCTCTTTATTTTTTGATGTGATTAAAAGTATGGTGGGAAAATAAATCAATTGGGTTGCAAATTAATTGAGTTGATTTGGCAGTCCTTGCTGATCTAGAAACTAAAACATATCAAGGCAGCTGTAGAAATGGCAAGTGCTTCTGGCATTCTTCAACAGCTAAAAAGTTCAGCTGTAGCACTGCAGTAATACCACCTGTATTCTTCATGAAAACAAAGCTTTATGAGATACATAGACCTAAATGGTGCGCCCTGTATCATTTCCTGCTCACCACTAAGTAAGACAGATGAAAATGGCTGTCAGGCAGTAACAGACCAGTGCAACCGCTTTGTTGGCTAAGATGTGCCAAAGTAGCAGATGAGAACTATGCCACCATAGCACTACCAGCAGAGAGCCCTGGCTGGTAAATGCACCAGCCTCCTAGGGCCTGGGACACAACTCTTTATGTGGGAACCAGCAAAGACTGGAGTGAATGTATTTATATCAAGAGGAATGTTGCTATATGTGTTGCTATATGAGTTCCATTAAATATATATGGTGTATATAGGGTGTATATTCATATGTACACAGACTCACAGACATATAAAAACCTCAACTTCTGCAAGAGTTTCGTGCGTTATTATTCCCACTTTGCTGAAATCCCTTTACCCACTCCCCAGAGCCTCCTCATGGACAGTGGAGAAGGGAATTTGCTTCTTTTCTAAGTCCCACTGAGGCTGAGTGGAAAAAAAATCAATGTTTCCTGAAAAAAACAACAACTTAGCCTTTTGGATGAAAAAGCCAGTTTTTACTAATAACACATTGCAGCAGAACAACCCCCATCATCATAAAGAAAGGAACTGCTTGCAAAATGGAATCCCAGCAGGGGCTCAATCTTTCTGCTTCCCCAGATTAAAAGCATCCCAGCCTCATCAAGCATCAAGACCTCAACAAAATAATCCTTAGAAATTTAAGTAGCACAACTCCACTGTTATCCACCAAGTCACATATACACATCCTCTCTCTCCTACTGAAGGAGCTGTGATGCTAATAAATGCAAGGGGGTTAGCTATGTTTTGTATTCCGGGCATGTTCCAAAGGGGCTCTCGAGAGCTCACTATGCTGATGGAATTCATCTTGGCCTCATTTGCAGCTGTTTCTCAGATCCAAAGTGGAATCAGATACAGGTCAGGTGTTTTCCATGATACTGAACTGCATTGCTTCTGAAATCTCTCTGCTAATCACATCTCCTGTATGAGAAGAGAGATTCAGATGCCAGATTCCAATAAATGTTGGTTTAAAGGAAATTTCTTAAAATCTGCTTAGTAGCATCCCCTGTCCATGCCACTCTGTTAAACTCATCGAATCTAGAAATGTATTCTGATCCCATCAGCTGAAGGACAGTCAGCAAAATCCTTTGCACCAGTCCAGCTCTGTTTCTGGCAAGATACACCTGTAACAACTCAAAACACCTAAATTTTCCATCTGTGAAAGTCAATGCTAGCCACAAGGAGACTTTCATCTCTGGGGTCCTTTTAGATATGTGTAGGGTGTGTAACAGCACAGGAATAGCCCTACCTGCCATTCCAACAGGGTTTTCACCAGGGCTACGTTCCCAACTCCCTTGTCCCCATGCCACCATTCACCACTGGCCAAAGATGAGCTTACCTCCCCAGGGACTATAATGGAAGAGGGGATCAATCATCTCTATAGGAAATAATGAATCTACAAAAGAATATAATGTGAAGAGTTCCCCATAACCGCCTTGTGTTGCCTCATCACAGCCATAAGAACCTGTGAGGGAAGCAGCATCCAAAAAGAACAAAGCAGGGCAATTCAAAAACACCATCCAGCAGAGTGCCCAAGGTTAGAGAGGCTGGCTCAGGACAACAGCTTCTTTGTGTTACACAGCAGCAGAGTAGTAATTAATGTCTGTAAGCAGAGTAAACAGGCAAGAGGTGAGTGTTTTCTATGATCTAGGAAAAAGAGACAGAATACAGAGCTACAGGAATCAGGGTGCAGCCATGAGAGGCATGGTTCATGTGTGCACACTGGCACCTTTATCTGTGTGGTACTACTAGGGATGTATCATCGTACAGATGCTTGGCATATCTTGAAGCTCCACTTTTCCTTGATGTGTGTTCCACTGGAACAGTTACAGGATCAAAATACCTTGGTAATCTCATCTTCAGATGTACTCAGCAAGGCTCATACCCTCTCCAATGTCTGATTTGCTGAGCCCAAGCTATAAGGAAACCAGCACCTTCACTCTCATTGACACCAATCCCATCCGTCTGTTGTGCCTGGCCCAAAGCATACTTTGTTCTTTCATAGAGTCAGTAAAATACCAACAATACACAGAGTTATGTCTTAGAGTTATGATGGTCCATGTACCCAGAGTCTCCCAATCTCCCAAGTTACACTTGTTTCTCAGATGAAGGGAGGATAGCCATAGGCTCAGCAGGAAGTTATGTTTCTGGTGGATATAGTGTATTCTCTAGAGTGCTTCACCAGCAATGCTGCAAGTATGGTGCCATTTTCCATCATCTTCCCATTTCCCCTTTGAGCGTCTCACATTCACACATACACTGCACAACAAGAACAGCGCTCACTTTTAAGCAAAATGTGCAGACTGCGAGTGTTGCTGCCCAAAAGAAGGGGGGGAACTTCTCTTGTGTCTCAAAAGTCAGCAACTGGGCTGTTGGATTTATCTTCAGAATAAGCTCTGTGTTGATAGCAGTCAGAAGCTGAACGAGATTCGGAGATGTGAAAACTCTCCGGGAAGCCATTTCAGAACCAGGTCCTCTAGGAAAGCTATAGCCTCTCTCAGAGAAGCCCTGGAAGGTCAGGAGATAAAAGCTTTGCATCTGATGCCCTTTGCTCAGCCTCATTGTCTGAAGCCTCTTCTGCTTGCTGGAAGAAGGCCAGGCCAGAGCTCTGAGCGCTGACAGGAGAAACCCACTCCCATTCAGGTAGGAAGTCAAAGTCAGCAAGAGCAAAGGACACAGACACCAATGTTTTGCCTTCTGGCAACTCAGTTCTAACTCAGTTCATGTTGTGCCTCTGAACCACGCAGGTGACAGATGTCTTCTGGTAAGCAGAAGAGCACCAAAGAGAAAGGATTCACTGCTCATACCCTCTCCCTTGTCCACTACCAAAGAAAATGCTGTTTACCTAAATGAGGAGGAGGCATTCAACCACATAAGAGAGCTACAGGATAGGTGCTCAAGGCACTGGTACAGTCAATTGAGCAATGTAGAGTGTGTATGTATAGAACAGAAGCCTATTTCCTGAACAAGCCATACCTGCCAAGCAAAATATCTTCTTGTAACACATGGTGTCTGACATTTACCTTCAGTCGTGAGGAGATTTACAATTCACAAGTGCCATAACCACGTATGATTCATCTGCTGTCACCACAGGACTAAAAAATAAATCAGACTGAAACTATCATCTATTATATAGATGCTTATTAACATGTTACTTAATGTGCCAAGTTTGTTTTGCTTTTCAGTTGAAGGATTTTTCTTAAGACTTTTGTCTATTTTATATACACCTTGAAAGTATATTGCCATCAAATTAATTATACTTTAAAGTGCCTTCCTGCTCAGAATTTATGTTGTTTGCTTTGCTTTTTAAAAATAATGTCCCTCTTGGGGACAGAAGCCCCACTGAATTCAGAAGCAAAAGCAGACCCCAAACCACAGAGAGCAGAACAGATTTCAGTGCTAAGAAACAGCAGCAATCTCATGGGTCTGGGGGAAAGAGGAAGTGTCCCACCACACTCGGAGAGCAACACAAGGTGTAGGGAGAGAAGGAAGAGCCCATGTGCCAGTCTCATGCGGATGAGAAGGAAGAGTCATAAAGTCATAGAATACCAGGTTGGAAGGGACCTCAAGGATCATCTAGTCCAACCTTTTAAATTTAACTATATATATATATTTTTTTTTAAATGAGATGGCCCAGCACCCTGTCAAGTTGAGTCTTAAAACTGTCCAGCGTAGGGAAATCCACCACTTCAAATGCCCTTATTCTCCCTGCCATTGGGCTTTCCTGCCTTTTTCAGCATGTGCCCACTGACTAATGTCCACATAGCTGTGACTCTGGGGATCAGGACATAACAGGCCCTGGGCTGCAGCCCCTCTGTTGTGCAACTGCATCACCATGCCCATGCTGCTACATAGAGGGGATCCCTGTCAGTGCCTCTGCTGGTCCCCAAACGGCAAACATGTTTCCCACAAGGCTTGGACTCACAGGCTCTAAGTGAGCAGTACCACTGCACTTTCCAGATGAGCTTGTAAAGACTGTCATTCCTTTTCATGTCCTGAAAACCTGGAGCACAGTGACAGCTTCCTCTGCACTACACTGCAGAAAGTTCACTCAGTAGAATTTCACTGTCACACAGGTCCAGACATCCCCCGTCTCCCTTTCCTCTGCCCTTCCAACCCCAGAGTCATGTAAAGGCTCCAATTCCTTCTGCTTTGCTTCTAGACAGGTGGGTAGCAAAAGCCAGGGGCAGTAGGTGTCATCTGCAGGATTGGCATTGTATGGCCACTCCATCACAGGGGAGGAATAAGAGATTTTGGAGCAGAAGCTAACAGAGGCCAAGGTAAAGCCCATAGCACCACAGTGCAGGCAGCAGCAGTTGCAGCATTCTGGGATGCCCTGGCACTAAAAATAGTAGGAGATTTGTTTTGTTGACACATGCCACCATACAACTCGACACATGCTGAGCTGGCCTTACCCACTATTGCTTACAACAACCACGTTTAATAGCTGCAACCTAGGAGGTATTTTAGGATTAAACCCAAAGTCTGTCATCAAATGCAGACACAAACACACACTCTCATACGTTGCACATCTAAACGTTGACTTCTGAATAGTTTTCAGTCAAATGGATTTTATAGGTAGTCCATGTATAGTACAGACAAGCAGAAGTATGTATATTTAAGCTGTTACTTTGCAGGGGATGCTTATAATCATAAAGCTGAGTGCATGAAAATGGAGATGAATAGTTGTCAGCCAGAAGTGAGAGCCTTCAAATACTATCACTCCTGGTTTAACTTTCATTAAAATGACAGGATAAGATGGCTCTCACACAACCATGGAGCTGTGAGAAGGAACCACTTCCAGTGCAGGTATCTCTTAACAGACAGCAATACCCTAAAGAGGAACTCAGATTATCAAACTCATACATGTGTATTCCACTTAATTAAAACACCCCACTGGCTTCCCTCCTCCCCCACTCCTTAACCTCCTCATCCTTGAAATTCAAATTTGAACCACCCTGAAGCATGGAGGGCTTTTTAGCTCTGGATTCATTTCAGACCAGTAGGCAGATAAAGCTAAGCAATGGAGATTGCATTGAAATTCCAATCAAAACTTCTCTAAAATTCAGAAGACAAGGACTGAGATCTGAAATTTGGAGTACTCGCCTCCATTCACAGATAACTAAGGACATATTCAGCCTTTCAAGACTTTTCAATCACATCAAGAATGAATCTGTCCCATTAGACCTGGTAAATCTTCACAATTTAAATCCGGAGTCAAGTCAATGTAACAGTTATCAAATGCTTTCACCTTACTGGAGTATCAATTGTAAAGTATCTTTTTACCTGTAACTGGCATCAGGGCTAAGGAAACTCTCAGCAGCCAAAAGAATGGATTGAAGTGTAAGACAGGCGTGTCAGAAAAACAGTCCAACTGTTCACTGACCCCTACTCTGTCTGAGTAAGGGTCCAACAAAAGACACCAACAGCAGAAGGGATTAGATACAAGTATATTGGAAATCAAACCCTGGAACACCAGTATCTAACTCCATAGTCATCAAACTGACTTTCTTACCCCCTCTCTCTCATTTGTGGAAAAATTGCTAGGCTGGAAGAAGGGCATTGCATTAAAGCCAGATAAGAATGACAACCATAACATCCCTCCTTTTATTTTTTCTTCTTCAAGTAATTCAGAATCAGCAACTAAGCAGTTCTTTCAGTTCTAGCCTTGCAACCCAGACCATCTTCTACCATTTTGTTGTGGGAAATAAATAAGCAAGCAAAGCCATTTTAAAACCTTAGGCCGTACTTTCTGCATTTGTATGCATCACGTTGTTCAGCCCCAGCAGAAGGTTTAGCATGAGCAATATCTCACCTCATTAAATCCAGCTGCCCTGCAAGCTCAAAATGCGCTTTGTGCCGCTGTTAGCAATGCTACTGCGATTCCACCATCGTGCTGTTGAATTCAGGAGACTCCAGCCTGTGTTTCTGCCCATTAGGAAGACTGCCAGCTGCTTATTTGCCTCTAACCTTTCCATTGCCATAACTGTTGATGTTTGAAAGAAGGAAATATAAGGAAAGGAGAGGGCATTTTGTGGATAAAAGAACCTTATTTGCCAAATTCTTGAGTATCTCCAGTTCTGAACAAGGTAAGAGTGGAACAACCCGGAAATGAAAAGGAGCTGTTAGAACACCATTAACTACTTGGTTCTCCACCAAATAATAACTACCTCTAAGGTATTACTCCCCCAACACTACAGGGTCACTATAACTTTATTAAATTGTCTCAGAAGACAACTTTTTCACTTGCTTCACTGAAATATTACTAGATCACTCCTTCCTGAATCTTTATAGGTCCTACCATCTGTAAAGGGTTGTGTTTGACTGCTACACAATTCCAGAGCCTGTGGGAGTGAGAAAAACCCAGTCAGTGACGTTCCACTGAGCTGAGCTCCAATAGCTGCCCAGAAAAGTCCCTTAAAAAGGAACATAGGGCCTTCCAGAGGGAGCCGTTTGGCTTGGTACTCATCTGACCTGCAACACATCAGCAAAAACACTGGAGAGTTAGTGAAGCTTTCCTTAGGCATCCCAACCAAAAATCATACTATCATCTTAAGATCAGCTTCTTTTCCAGAGGACAGGAGTGTAGAAAACACCGTATGATGTTCCAAAAAGGCACAGGGAATAATCTGGAGAACTGCAAGCAGAAATAGTCTTAATTTTCCTCCTGGTGAATTTGAGTGGTCTTCCACAAAACTGAAAAGGGGTTTGTTTTATCTAATTTTAAAAAGGCTCAGACAGTAATCTGGGCAAGTTAGATCTTGTTCACTGCCTTAATGAATCAGCTGAATAGCTCCTAGAAAGCAGAATCCTAAAGACATCCCTTCAGGGTTATAGTGCAAAGAAAAAACATCCTCTGTTGTAATTCTTTGATTGCATCAATAAAACAAGTTATCAGGAGAGAACTAGTGACTAACTTCTATTTCTGAAAGGCATCTAGCAAAGCTCTTCATGGTGCAGTAATGAATAATTGTTGTTCAAGCTGCAAGAAGTACAATTTGACCATTCCAATCTATGATTGACGGCAGAAAAATGAGAATAAACAATTTCCCTCACTTTCAACACTTGGATATATTTTGTTTAAAATATATGCTAGTGAACTGGAAGAGGAGACAAGCAATACAGTAACAAAATTGCAAGCAATACCATTACACAGAAAAGCAAATTTTATACAGGGAGGTGATACCTTTTATTTGACTAATGGATATAGCTGGCAGAAAAAAGCCAGCATCTAGGCATGCCAATACTCCTCTGACCTGCCTGTCTTCAATTCTATCAGCTCATCTAATTAAAGGATAAAAACATTCCCCTCTGAAACCTGCCATACTTGTATCATAGATAAAGATGTTTCTAACAGCACTGCCAGCAACAGTATTTAGGAGGAGGATTTTCAGTGGGACCTTGGTGCTTCAAAACATAACACAACAACTAATTACAAAAGTTTGTAAAAAGGACCATCTTCTCAATGTCTCCTGGGGGGTCCATTGCATCTTCATGAAACAGCCAAGACTGGTCCCAGAGACAGACTGGAACTAGAATCAGGCCTGAACTGGAAGGATCTCTGAACTGTTCTAGAGGAGCAGTGCTTCCATCCCTATTACATTCATGATACTCTATTTAGAACATTACTGCCTCTTCTTCTAACACAGGCTTTTTAAATATCACCTTATAAAAAGATTATTTTATCCACATGCCTCCATTATTATATTTCTTTTTCCAGTAACAGAAGTAGTACTGAGGGTTCAAATCAGGCATATGCCCCTTCATAGAAAAACACATTATGTGCTGACATACCTCACCTGCAAGATGAATTCCCACAGCTCAGAAATTCAGTTCATTTATTAAGCAGCCAGTTAACTTTAAATTCAGCACAGGTAAAAGCGCAGCAAGAAATTATCACTGAGGCTTAAAAATATACTCAGCTCACACTGAATACAAGCTTAAAATGCAAAAACCACTTAGCAGGTTTTCTAGTTAATGGCTTCGTTTTCCCTTCTGCTAAGCCTCTAGTCTAGTAAAAAGGACCACTTAGCCAGTTTAACCACTAGCTCTCCCTGTTGAGGAATTGTTGTTCAAATATCCAAGAGGTTTGATCAAGCTCTCTCATTAACTTCCAGAAAGCACAAGCAGCTTTGTATTGCTAATTATAAGGGTTGTCATGAAGAACCATTTGGGAAGCCAAGTATACTTCTTCCTGCAGCACTTCCCTGGTAGGAAAACTAGTAGACAAATTTTGTTTCCACTCCAGGTAAGTTTACTCCTCTATAGCCAGAAAAACAGTGTTTCAAGAAAGGAGTACCAAAATAAGAGTTTGCCTTGTCTTCTAGGCATCTAGAATTCTAGGCTCTGGATCTTTATAGTGTGGTTTTATAGCTGTGCTACTACTGGGCAAAATATACTTCATATTGATGACTCTTGCATTAATTCAGTATTCTAGGGGTACTATTGTAGCAGGATTTGTGGCCAGATGCATATGCTATGGCACATAAACAAATCTCTTCGCACTTGAGAGCGGATCTTCACTGTTGCAAGGCAGGTGTGCCTTCCCTGAGCTCCTAGAAGCATCTGAGGCACCTTCTGCAACAGCTAACCAGAAGCAAAGCTAGCTGTGCAAAGATCCCTTCCATTCAGCAGGGCTTCAATGGAAGCTCTGAAAACCAAAAACCAGCAGATCTGAACAAAAAACAGAGTTCCAGAATATAGCTGGTGTCTATGAACTATTGTTTAGATTGCTGTGGCACTGTCCACTTTGATAAGTTTTTCAAAGTCTCCACTCTGAACAGACACTGGGTCCAGCTACATCTGTTTGAACTTGTGTGACATTTGGACCTACTTTCTTAGTTTGGAGTCATTCCTTCTATGGAAAAGTTCCTTATCATCATCCTGAAATAAGACAATCAATGCAGCCTCTTAAAAAAGGGGGGGACTTTAGATGTGCTGGGTAAAATAATAAAGCTCTCCATTCTTCTGCCCTCTTCCTGCTTTTTTAAGGTTATTAGAATAATCAACATGTATCTTGTTAGCCAAAGGGAAACAATATAGCCAGTCACTGATACTTGCATAGATCAACTTGCTGGAGACCTTCTCCTTGCAGCGATGTGTGCAAGCAGCTGTGAACAAGTGGCTATGAGTGTCAGCTCTTGAACAGTCTGTGTTGTTAAAGCCGGGGGTAAACACACAGGCCCCCAAATGATAAGCTTAAACCATACAAACAACTGTTTGAGAAAGAGTTCCTTCATCAATAACAGCTATTAGCACATCCAAGTCTGACTCATCTCTTCCACCATCTGCAACAACATGTCATTTGCATTAATCCCTTATTTTCCTTGCTCCACACTCTTAGCATTCATGCTTCCCAACTTCCAGGAACACTCGTCTGACCATTCTCCATAAAACAACAACCATTAACACGTGTATTTAAATGAGACACTGATTGTAACCAAGATCACTGCACTGATTTGTATGGCCATCCTGAGAACCAATGAATTGAGAATTGCTAATGAGTCACTGATGCTCAGTGACTGTATGCATGGGTCATTTCTGTATGCACACAGTATTACCTTTTTTTTCATCCCTACTCTGCTACTCTTAAAGCTATGTTCAGATAGAGACAGTACATCAAGTGCCCTCATGAAAAGTATGAGGGCTAACCCAGAGGAATACTGCGCATCAGAAAGAATTTACCAGGGCACTGGTAAATGACAGAAATATGCCATTACTGGTGCTTTCACAAAACAAACATCCTACTTTCAACACCCTAGATTTAATCTGTATGTGAGATGTACAGAATACCTTTAAAAAGCAAGTCTAGCAATTCAAATGCATCTCTGAATCAGAATCTCAAGATGACAGCTCTGGGGCACACTAGGGTTTCCCTCCTGCTAACCCATCCCAGTCCCACAGGTGAGAATTACCTCTCTGCCTTTCAATAAGGGCAAAGATCTCTTCTCCACAGGGAAAAAACACCTTTGTCTCTCCAGTTGTCTGATTACCATAATAAAGTCAAATTCTGAGAAAATGTATTGGCCTGTATTTAGTCTCAAGTTTGTGGCTTCCACTTCAAGCTTGAAAAAGTTATTGTGTCCCTCCACCCTGCAGCACATGGATGAGTTGGTTACAGGCAGCAAACTTTCAGAGTTAGGTGGAGAAAGGTCATGTCTGTTTTGCAATGTATTTGCAAATACATTTCAGAAACTGAAAAAATATGAGAAGACCATAACAAAGCAAAGTTTTAGAGACCAGTTTCCAGTTTGGTGCTCTTAAAATAGATCAGCATTTGACAAGCACAAGAGACAACTCTCTGCCAGCCTCCTTGTCCTCCCACCTGCCCTGACTGCCAAGAGAAGTGTGGTGGGAACACAAGATATTCATCCTCTATAGCCCCTGTGGTTAAGCTCTGAATCAGAAATAGTTGCCGCTATTAAAGGGCAGTTTACAATCTCGCCTCTAAAATGTTAAATATCACTACTGTCAGAACCTATTTCAGTCAGCTGAAGCCATTGAAGGCAAATCCCTTTAACTTTAACCGCTTTGAAAACAGGGGCATGTTGGATTTATGCAAAAAATATGCCTGCATTTTTGGGAAAGTAGGGACTGCTTCGCAAAGAACCAGCACAGATACTCAGAAGACACTGACCGAGGAACATGCAAGCAGTGCCACAAGGTGGCCCAAACCTCGTCCTTCAGCAACAACTGTTGAGTCCTTGGAGTTATCCAAACCTTTCTCCCTCTCCAGACAATCTTTCATAATCAGAACCTTTCATATCCAGCCTACGTCCATACTGCAGTGTCGACCTTGAACACCATCGTGCATGTTCTGGTACCAGCATCTAAAATAGCACTGAGAGACAGCAGTAGCAGAATAAACTGGTTTCCCTGAAGCAGCATTTTGACTAAGCTTTTTTTTTTCTAACCACAGCCACGGAAGTCCATGTGCTGGACTGTGTTTGGGTTTATTTTCCAGCTTCATATGACAACTTCAGAACTGTGTGTTCTCAGACAGCTGATCGGTGCTCTTACATCCTCCGTTTAGGATTTTTTATAAGTATTTATACACTACAAACAAATTCAATTGCCAAAATGGTACACAGCAGTAGTTAAAGACATGCTTAATTAAAGCTTGCCAAGCAGGGAGAACTGGAATACAGAATCGGAAAGGCTTTTTCCTCCCCATCCCAGCATGTCTAATTGTTCACACAATAACACCCGAAGTTCCATTTCACCTATGAGAGAAATACAGTGGAGCCCATAAACCACTGTGCTGTATAATTTCAGCATAGACTGAAAACCACTCCCTTTTAACTATCATTGGAAGAAAGTTAACAGTTTGATCAGGTTCCTTGGCAATGTCTACACAAAAGTTCCTTGGTGGTTTACACTTAACCAGCAAGGCTGATACCACTGCTAGGAAAAAAATTCAAGCAATTTAAGAAAAAGGATGTAAGACAGAAATTTCTTTGGAGAACTGTGCCGGCCTAGCAAACAAACTGGCTTTTTGCTGCACTCTTGCTGCAATTCAGCCACATGGCACATGATTGCTCAGCTGGGACTCAGAAGCCCCACACTACTGCAGTGGCTTGGATGAAGGGGCCAAGGAGCTTGGTATCTGTCAGGAAGCTCCCAGAATAGAGGACCACTATGCCAGGAAGACGGCACCTCCACCATGTGCCCCACTGATACCCACCCTGCTTCTGCAAGACCTCTGTGCCTTTTCTGGCCATAATTCCTACCTGATTTCTGCTCCCTTCCCATGCAACCCCAACATGGCAAAGCCAAGAACACATGAATACTTCCCTCCTGTAAGAGCACTTCACAGCCAAAGGTAGTGTCTTTGCCATTAGATTTCCTGACTGATGTGCCTTTTTGTGAGTCAGCTGACAAAAGGATGTGGAGAAGCATAAGGAGAGCTGCATAAAATCTCTAAATTCAGTAGAAACCCTTCTGAAGAATATTATTTACACAATGAAAGAAGAAAAATACACATACACATGGATTACTTTTCACCTTTTACAATTAAATATCTGTTCTGTATTCCAAATCTTTGTAGTATCCTTGTTATATTAAGAAAGAAGCTCTAAATACTACAGCTTTTTTTATGCCCTTTCCTTCTGTGTTTAATTGTCTCAGTGATCTGGAAGTTTACTAAAACATGCAGAGGAGCAATGAATGCAAAAGACCATTTGGGGTAACTGTGAACCCACTGTTTCATGTGTGGCATTTGGACACCCACACAGCCTAAGTACTTAAGTGAGACCACAAACATTTCACCAGTTAAGCAAGTAATTTCTTTCATTCAGTCTCTAGTTTCACCTGGGAATCCCCACGCTAACAACTTTTAACACCAGATTGCTACTATCTTGATCATTCTAGATTTAAAAAACATCTTTAAGAAACCAAGCATTTACATGCACTAATTAATGCTAAATAACCAAGGAATCTTCTCTAAAGTGACTACTTCCCATTTAACAGCTTGATGCCCTTCAGTTAATGTCAGCAATCTACCTTGAAAACTATCTATGAACAATAAATTTTAAGTGATTCAGGGAAACAGAGCTTCTAGTCTACTTGCATGAATGTTATTAATGTCCAGAGTAGCTCTAATGGTTCATCGAATTATGGTTCATCTAATGGTTCATCAGTTAAAGTAGCTGACGCAAGTGTCTGTGTCAAAAAAAACACAAACCAAAAAACTAGCATGGCTTATACCTTACACTGCTAGTTCTTTAGTCCTAGAAAACACTGTGTTTAAACCAGTGAGTCCCAGCTGTGTCCTCTGACCCCCCACTCTCCAACCCAAGCAGTCGTAGTGAGCCAAGTTCAGCCACCATTTCTTTTAAATCTCATTTCCTTTTCTTTAGAAGCACACTTCCCTCACACACTCACTATGCATAAGAACAAACAGCTTTTCTTCAGCCCTTCTTTTCTCATCCACTCTTAAGTCTCTCCAAAAACACTCTCCCAAAGTTACCAGCCACAGATATATAGACATCCCTGCTCTCATGCAGAAGTACAGCTATCTGTCCAAAACCCTGCTTGCCTTTGCTAAACTTTCTCTTGTTCTGCTAAACGTTTTTTTCATCTTCTTTTTGTAGAAATAGTCTGCCCCAGGAGAAGAATGACAAACTGCACTTCTGCTGCACCCTCCCAAGTTATGGATACATACTCATCTGGCTGGTGAGCCCCAAGATCTGCCTATCCTTCCCATCCAACCCACAGCAGGAGATGGAGTACAGGTCCGAGGTGGACTGCCACACTTCAACAACTGGAAACATCTTTTCTCCCAGCAGAACCATGACCAGGATCTTGGAAAGGCAAGAGACACATTGTAAGGGCAAAAAGGGCAGGCCTGGAGCTGGGAGTTGTCATGACATTGACACAGGTCTCCAGAGGCATTCCTAAAACTGGAATCCAGTCCTGAACCATCCTGATTAAAATAATGATACTCAGTAGGAGCTTCAGGCACCCACAATCACAGAATGAAGGCCTTAGGGATTCTCTAGACTCAGTTCAGAGCTGATCAAAGCCTCTCACTGCCCTAACTGTACAGCCTCCACCACCCCAGAGGAGAACACGCTTGTGCTTGGTGTTCTGGCAATCTGTCCAACATCTGACAACACAGCCCAAACCAGGGCAGTCACGACATTCATTTCCAAAGGGAAGAGAAAAGGAGTAACTAACACCAAGCCCAATAGCTAGTTCAGAACAACTACAGGGACGCAGGTGAATTAGCAAATATCAATAACTGCTGACACAGAGCAAAAGCAGCAGTTTTTCTATGACAATTGCTTTTGTGTCATGGCAAAAAATGCAAGCTGAGCAGAAAGGCTAGGCTGCTGAGAAGTGGAGAAGAGGGATGAGAGGCAAGAGTGAAATATGGCTGGATGAGCTGGACACAAACACAAGCGTGAAAGCCTGGGGAATCATCTCCAGTCATTCACATGTCATTTTGAATAATTACCCTATACACTTTGCCCAGTTACTCTTCTTTGCTAAGAGTGCCAGCCTAGGAAAGTTGGTTTTGGCAGCCAGGTAAGATACACACAACTTACTCTACAGTGAGGTTTGCCTCCAGTTGCTTACAGCTGCAGCAGTAAGGACAAAAGCTTTCAAATTTGAACAAGGAAAGCCATTTTGAGTCTCCATTGCTCTTCATTTGAACCAGTATGTGAATCCCTCTTCAAAGAAGCTTGTAAGGTCTGGAGTCCCCCTCAGCTGCATGTGGGGAGACACAGAGCAGAGCTCCAGAGAGGACAAGTACCAAGCACAGCTGCATGGATGCAGCGGGAGCCGGCCAAAAGTTAGTCATGAGGAAAAGCGTGAGGACAAGGGCATAGTTAAGGACTCCACAGAATCACAGAATGATAGGGGCTGGAAGGGACCTTTGGAGATCATTCTAGTCCAACCTCCCTGCCCAAGTAGGTTCACCTAGAGTAGGTTGCACAGGAATCCAGGCAGGTTCTGAAAGTCTCCAGAGGAGACTCCACAGCCTCTCTGGGCAGCCTGTTCCAGGGCTCCATCACCCTCACTACTAGTAAAGAAGTTTTTCCTTATATTTAGGTGGAACTTCCTATGTTCCAGTTTGCGCCCATTGTCCCTTGTCCTGTTGCTGGGCACCACTGAAAAGAGTCTGGCCCCATCCTCTTGACACCTGCCTTTCAGATACTGATAAGCATTGACAAGATCCCCTCTGAGTCTTCTCTTCTTCAGGCTAAACAGACACAAGTCTCTCAGGCTTTCTTTTATCACAGAGATGCTCCAGTCCAATAATCATATCTGTAGCTCTCCATTGGATTCTCTCCAATAGTTCCCCATCTCATTTAAACTGGAGAGCCCAGTACTAGACTCAATACTTCAAATGTGGCCTCACGAGGACAGAGTAGAGGGGGAGAACATCATCCCTTGACCTGCTGGTCACACTCTTGCAGGACTGCACCCCAGGATTCCACTGGCCTTCAGACTTCTCCACATAACCCTTCCCTTGGGCCCCTAGCCCGTACAACACTGTCTCATTAGTACTATGCAACATGATGATACATGGTTTTGGTTGGTTGTTTTTTTCCTTTTTTTTTTTTTTTTTTTTTGGTGGTGGTGGGTTGGGTTTTTTTGTTGTTTTTAAAACAATGCTTTTACAATATAAAAATTCATCCATTAAGCAGACAAAAAAATCCAGTAATCAGGACAGGGCAAGCTTCCTCTGTACCAAACCTCATTCAGCATTTTCACCAATGCTCTGCCAGAAGACAAACCCAGTACTGCTCAAGATAGTATCCTGGTAAATAATAAAGCAGACAAGGCAGTGTGTGAGATCTGGGCTTGTCAGTGCCCGCAGTCAATACAAACAGAAGATGCAGTCATTCAACAAAATGCAATGTCAGACACCGTCACCCATACCACACGGGTCACACTGGGTATGAACAAGGATTTAGAAGTCATAATATACAGGCACTTAACGCTCATTTCTAGTGACACACTATGACCAAAAGGACTTGCTCTTTTGATCTGCAAACTGGAATGAGGAAAATTTACCTCTCATGCAGCAGTGGTGTTTATTATGAGGCTTGCAGATTCCACAGGGCACTTGAGAAAGCAAATGAAGAAGAGGAAAGCTGTATACCACTTCTAAGAGACTTGTAAAAGTTATTTAAGAAAATTTGCTTTGCATGTATCTGCACCTTCACAAAAAAAAAGTTTGCAGATAAAAATTATGTATATGGCAAACTCCTGGTATACGGCAAACTCCTGGCACATGGTATTGCCATGCTCAGTAGTGAAACTGCACGCAGCTGGAGGGTCTCAAAGCAACACAGAAACACCGGAAAGGGTGCAGAAAGTTACAGAAACTACTCCGAGAGAGAAAGTATCTCACACTGAGAATCTTAAAGTTGGCTTCCTTTCTTAAAAATAATGTGAGAGGTAAGGCAATTACAACACGCAAATTGTAAAAGGCCTCTAATCTAGCACAGAACGACCTAAGGAACCAGTTGTTGGAATCCAGAGGGAAACTGGAAGCAAGGCACATTTCCCTCCAACACACTTCTTTCTAGTTTGTTTTAATTAAAAAGTGCCAGAAGTAGAGAATGTTCCTATCTTCAGATCAAGTCTGGCTGCTCTTTCTCACTGTTGTGTCTAAATCAAATACATATTATTAGCACATACAATCAGAATGCTCTGTGAGACACAAATGCCTGGAATACACAGGAAGTCAAACTAGATGGGTTTGTCTTTATGAATATGAAAATCCAAGCTTCAGCAGGTCAGTAAGTTCACAATAAGGTTGAGGGAACAGATGAAAAAGAGGAACATGGGGATTTAAGAGTTTTTAGCTGTCCAAAGTATTAATGGCAAATGAGTTCTTAAGAAACCCAAACATAAATTATAGTTAGGATGCTTTTCACATTTGTCTTCAAGATTTCAACTTCTCTTGTGTTTTTAAACACAGAGATTTAAGTTGTAACAAAAGCTGAAACGTTCTCTGATCATTTGCATTTACAAGTTGTCCTCATCAGATTTTTTTTAATTCACTTCTGCAATAACAGAATATATATATACACACCATTCAGTGTAAAGATGAAACTCAAGGCTACAGAAACCACATGGTGGAAAAGACTTTGGAAAATATAGAAACATATATGTTTAGGGGAGAGAGAAGGTAATATGAGCCACAGCTCAAAGGAGATTTTGAGGGTTGAAGTGTATTTTCCAATATATGGGACAAGAGGTGGCTGGGGATTGGAAAAGGGATTGTTTGGTACTCTTCAGGCACTGGTTTGAAGGCAGCAGACACAGAAAGGTGTTCCTGAGGGTTAGATAGAATGGTTTCAATTCTAAGTAAAAATGACTATTCAGGCTTCTGAAAAAGCCACTGAGTTAATGCCATGATATTAAAATTATTCAGTAATTGTGAAAAGAAATCCAAAGGAACATCATGAACCAGAAGGGTCTTTTTTTTTTCCTCAGTAAGCCACAACAATTATCTGGGTATTGGCTATAACCCTCCCCCTGTAATAAACTGCCTGCAACACTGACAGCAATCATGTCTGAAAAGTTCCAAAATCCCAAAGCTGAAAGGTAAAAAGAAAGAAAGTAAACTCAAATCAAATACCCCAAAACCCCAAAGGCTTTCCTTTCTCTGCTTTACTTTATCAGGAAATGAATAAAACTAACCGCTCGCTCTCACAAATCTTCTCCTCCTAGCCTGTTCCACATGCTCCCTCTCACAGAAACTCAACCCAGGCAAGGGCTAACAAGAGGTTTGCTCCAGACAGACCTTCTTCTTACCATCTGCATCTTTATTCTGATTGCTGTGATACAACAGCACCAAAGTCTAACCACCCCTCCTAATACAAGTGTGTGCTCCACATGGACACCAGAGCCAAATATTCAGAGCAGGTCATTGACAAGCAAGGTGGTTCAAGCTGCATCTGCAAAGATCTGTCCCAACAGCAGCCCTTCTGCTATCAGGCATAAGTGGTTTGCAGGCCAAGGCAAGTCATTGCATGCATCAGCCCAGGCTGATGCACACAACCATCCAACACCAACACATGTTCACCAAACCTCAAGTCTGTTCCAAAAGTCCCCTAAGAACATTGAGCAAAACTCCTCCTCTTTCCTCTTCCTGTTACACTGCAGCAGTTTATACACCAAAGCAAGATTTCATGTGATCTAAGCTGTGTGGAACTCCATGGTGATACAGGAATGTCATGTACAACAGCACACCATTTCTATCTCTGGCTGATGGCAGGAATACAGCCCTGAGCAAACACAAAACAATTTCAAACACATCAGCAAGGTTCTGCTAGGATAACAAAGAAAAAGAGATAAATAAAGCACTGAGACATCGGGTTTTCTTTGTTTGAAAACATATATTGCATATGTGATTTGGGTTTTTTTGGCATCATACAGACCAGACCATGCATTTTGTTTTTCTTTTACAAAAACAACAAAACACATTGATTTCTTGGAGACAAGAGAAACAGGTCTTACCCCACAGAGCTCATGAGAGCTGGGGCATTTAAAACTATTCAAATCACAGTGAAGAGGCAAGACCCTGCAGGTAAATTCAGCAACACACTTTCCAGAGCAAGGGTCTCTCCCTTTGGTTTTACTCATTAAGCCTTACCCTGGCTTACACCTGCCAGTCTATCTCCTGAACATTAATCACATCAGTCTTCACAACGAAGCAACAGCCAGGACAATCCCAGCCTGCTCTCAGCTTCTCCCTTTCAATCACCCTAAGATTTTCTGACTGCAGAGACCAAGTTAGCTGCTACAGAAAACTTTTCCTAAAGTATTCCCCAAAGGACAAAAAAATTACCCCCAAAACAGACCTTTAACCTGAGAGATGCAGACTTCAACCTAGTTGATGGAGGGAGGGACTTTTGCTTCATAAGAAATTTAAAGACTCTTCTGTAGATTTAGCATGCCCAATTCTCTTGCCACTGCTTATCCTTGTGATTGTCACCTGCCTGTCTCTCTCCAGTATGATAGCATTTTGTGGAAAGTTTTCTCTTACAACCCTGACCCAAGCTGACAATCAAAGGCTTTTCTGGCAGCAGGCTATCTTCTATCTTTCCAAAACTGGTGGAATACCTCACCAATACTGCATATTACTGTAAAAGCAGAAGCTATACTGATGAATTTACCTGTGAAACCACACATTAGATTTTATATATATATATTTTTAAGGCATTTATTTAGCAACAACCAACAAAAATTCAAAGATAAAAATAATAAACCCTCTGCAATGCTTCTCTTTATTCATGGTTCAGACAGGGATCATTAGTTTCACGAAAAATTCGGTGAAAGTAAGGCAAAGCCTCTAGTAAATGTGTTTGATTTAAAAAGACCCCAAACCCCACTCCCTTTAACCAGAGGTCGCATCATATGGAATGAGTGTATTTGAAAGTCCATGGTGCAAAATAGAGGGGAATGACAAAACCTCCTCAGATTAGTCAAAAAAATAGCTCTCCCACTCTATACGTGAACACAGTCAACTCCCTTCCCCTTCTCCTCTCTGCTTCCATCCACCCTGCAACAAAATCAATATATAAAGAACATCAGCAGCAGCTTTATGATAGGCAATGATCCTTTTTGACATCAGTCTGTGATAAGATCGTTGATTCTCTATCTTTAAATTACATCATAGCTGTGTAAAATACGCAGTGATATCCAAAATGTGAACTCTTCACATCCGCTGTCGATACCTCAGCAAGATCCAGACTGCTGCCGCAGCAAGCGCCAGGCCTGGCACAAGAATGGCTGCTAGAGGAAGCCCACCTGATTCTCCATCACCTCGATGACCCACAGGGCCATTTTGGGGCTGCAACTATAAGGAAGGAAAAAAAAAAAAAAAAAAAAAAAAAAAAAGAGAGTATTTGTGGCAGAGCCCATCACAACAGGAGAGGCCCCCCTTGTGTGTCAGGACCAGGTGGTTCTATAAGGGTGTGAAAGATGGTTTCCCCAGGTATCTGTACACTCCACACATGGGAGGCTTAGAACAGCTTTTGATTGACTGCGCTTTACTGCAGGGTACCCATCATTACCAGGCACCCTTATGATTCTCTGCCACTTTGTAAACTAGGACCCTAGCAGCTGGAGCAGGGTACATCTCTAACAGCTGAAGCAAAGACACACACATAGCCACTCCTTGATGCACTTCCCACCTTACCATTTCCTGGTGTCTTTACCAGGAAAAGGGCTTTACAGTTCTCTCTGGTTTTCTTACCTGCTGTGTACACTTCTCCAGATTTACACCTTTACTAAGAGAGTAGAAATGGGGCCTCAACCCACCTCTCCCCACCAGCACGCTTCAGGCTGATCTGTATTTCCTTTGTCAACTTCAGCGCTAGCCACAGATGTTCAAATTACAACAGTGGATGAAGGACTCTCCTCTTTCTGTATCCAAAACAGTGCCAGTATATTTAAACTACAGCAGCCCATATTTCATAGAAACATAGAATTATTTAGGTTAGACAAGACCTCTAAGATCATCAAATCCAACCATTAACCCAGCACTGCCATGTCCACCACTAAACCATGTGCCCTAAGTGCCACATCTACACATTTTTTAAATGTCTCCACGGACAGTGGCTCCACTACTTCCCTGGGCAACCCATTTCAGTGCTTGACAGTCCTTTCAATGAAGAAATTTTTCCTAGTATCCAACCTAAACCTCCCCTGGTGCAACTTGAAGCCATTTCCTCTTGTCCTATCATTTGTTACTTCAGAGAAGAGACCAACATTCACCTTGCTACAACTTCCTCTCAGGGAGTTGTAGAGAGCGAGAAGGTCTGCCCCAAGCCTCCTTTTCTCCAGGATAAACAACCCCAGTTCCTCAGCTGCTCCTCCTAAGACTTGTTCTCTAGACCCTTCACCAGACTCGTTGCCCTTCTTTGGACATGCTCGTAGCACATCAGTGTCTTTCTTGTAGTGGTGGGCTGCACATGCACGTCAACACTAACATGAACAATGACCTCTGAAACAACACAGGAGTTCTGTCTCCAGTAAGATTCTGGCCTCTGAAACAAAACTGGAGAACTTGAGATTATGTCTTCACAAACCTTTGGCTCTGAGAAAGGAGATCTTTGAGAAAACACATCATACTCCAGCAAAACAAGGGCCTGAGGACTTCTTCAAAGTCACCTCTTCACTGATGCTATTACAAACATCTTTATATGCATAATCCACTCTTGAGCACCTGGACATGGTATTTTTCTGCCTCATGAAAGAGAGCACTATCAATCATAGAAACTAGCTAAACTGAGCCAGAAACAACCCTGAGAAACAGGTAAAACATACCCTGCGCTGAATTTTCAGAGACACGTCATAGCCTGCATTCTTGAACAGTTCCACAGCATCCTTGTGCCGCAAATCCTTCAACTCTTTGCCATTGACCTAACCAAAAAAAGAAAAGGAGAAACAGTTACTGAAAGGCAAAGAGGAAATTTTTAATTATTCAAGCTAACGTAGGAAGAATAGGAGATAAAAATCTTCCACTCTCACAAAATTCTGCATTTGGGACATGATCAGCAAGATCCATATTCATCCATTCATATTACAGATGTATTGTACGTTGGGAGAAAGTATGAGAAACTCCAAGCTGAAACACAGAAGTACTGAAAAAAAAACCCAAAACTACCTAGAAGCAAAATCAGAATATAAGATGACAGTTGTGTCAAGAACAGCGTAAGAAGCTAGAAACAAGTCAGAGGTGTAATTCTGACAGCTAGTGAAAATGAAGGAGTAGCTACAGCAAAATTATTATTATGAGTCTCTTTGCCACACTGTTCCCTCTACTGGTCTACCTTTGAAACCTTTTTGTTTTCTAAGAGCATTGTAAACATACATTTAAAAGCATATTAATTTAACAGAACAAAACAAGACTTACACACGTACTGGCATCCACTTGAAAGTGTTAGGATTTTTCTTAATTTAAAATAATACCTCATGGCAGAAGGTTTTATAACTGACTTGATTTCATTCATCCTAAATTTTCTCTTTCATTCCCATTACCCCTAATTGTATCCCCTGAGATCACATCCAGGGCCTCCCTTTTCTTGATATTTAGACTCTCCAAACACAAGCACATAAATATTAAACTGTCGAGAAAAGACAGGATAATATTCTCAGTTTAACTTAATATCATTTTCTGGATCAATAATAAGCTCCAATTAGTGCAAGGTACTTTACAGAGGCTAAAAAGATTACATGTGGAACACAATAAGTAGTATAAAATAAAATCAAGGAGTATTGAAAGATCATGTATCACACTAAGAGAGGCTACTTCTTCACTCACCACTTTATAAAGTATATTGTCTTGTAGGATTGCTAACTGTCTGAAGAACCAGCAGGACTGAACCTCACACACCCTACAACGTTTTTCTAAAAGGAGAAGCAGCCTGTTTTATTCTGGATGAGCTCAAGCTAAGAGTTTTATGGCCTAGAAGTTCTATAGTCTAAAAATCTCCCTGAGCAAAATGATGAGTAATCACAGTCTACCAGTCAAAAAATGGAAATTTAAGAGGTGGAACACCTTTATTTACACATGTATAAATGATGATCCACTACCAGCAGAGAAGGTCTGATGGATTCTAAAACCTCAGGGAGGCAAGTCACAGAAGAAATACAAACACAGCAGCAAGGAGCGCTTATGAGACAAGTCAAGAAGGCAGAAGAGATGGGCCCATGTGTAGAGGCACTCATCTCCTTAGTGCTCAAAGCTCTCCCCACAACTCCAAGACAGCTTCTCCATGGAGTTTGCTCAGAATCATCTATCTGCATTTGCCACATCCTTCCTCTCTGCGCCCTGCAATGGCAAACCTGCATCTCATATCACACCGCTGATCACTGCATTTCCAGAACACACAGGGCAACAGAAAAAAGGGCTTACCGCCAAAATTTTATCTCCTTCTTGTAATCGGCCATCAAGGTAAGCTGCCCCGTCCTTTTTGATCCGGCTGACATAGATGCTGCTGTCATTGGAAATGTACTGCTGATCTGTCCCACCAACAATGTTGAAGCCCAGCCCTAAGGTAAGCCAAAGAGAAAGCTGATGAGAAAAAGCTCAAAGCTTCAGATGTTCCTGCTTTTGCTGGGGACTGTACCATCCCACATTTAGCGTGGTGGAGAAATCAGGTCAAACTCCGTAGTTTAGTACTTTTACTAAAGCACACAAATCTGCATCATCCTTCCCAGTCATCACTGTCTAGAAAAACTATTCTCATGAAGCCAGTCTTGAAAGCAGAGGAGAGACCCTGAATGCCTAGGGGCCCAGGTGTTTCATTCCATAAAGCATCCATCTGCCATCTCCAGGTGGGTGTTGGACAATACTGAAGGAGAGAGACATGCCATTGTTTCTGAGATGCTGATTCAGCCCTCAGCAGGAATATGCCTCTTCAGCACAGCATGAAAGGAAAACATAGCATTCTGCATTTCACAGGAGGCAATAGTAAGAAATCATGTCTGACAAGCACCTCATGAGCTGGGAAACAGAGCAAGAAAAGGCAGGGAGCATGAAACCCTGTCTACAGAGAAAACAGGCAAGCAGAGATGTGCTACCAGCTTGAGAGCACCCAAAGCTCCAAAGGCTCCCCTTCCCCATCTCAGGAGCAGGAACTGGCATCCTTCACCTCCAAAAATAGGATTAGCTTAGCTGCAACCTCTTTAAATTGTTCATAATCACCTTTTTCTGTTTCAGGAACTCAAAACAGAACAGGAAATAAAAGAAAGCTCTCAGATTTAAAGGAAAACAAAAAGGAATACACATACATTAAACAGAACTGATGTCCACTTCACATTTTTGTTGTGTTCATATTGCTCTTTAAAGTAAGCCTTGATTACAGATCTCTAGCTGGAACCATCTGCTGGATTATAGTGCAATTAAAGATTAAGAGTTGTTTCATTGAAATACAGAAGAAAAAAAATTAATTCAAAATCTGGAAAAACACAGGTTGCAAGAGCACATTCCCCACTGCACATCCAGCTAAATTTCTCTGCAAACGATAATATACGCCAAAGGATGGGAAAGAGCCCTTTTAAGAGGCTTGCAATGAAAAAAAAGAAAGAAAAGTCAAAGGAAAAAAAAAAAAGAAAACAAAACAGAACAAATATATAATCAAAGTAAATGGAGAAAAAAAAGCACCATTTTTTTAATTATTATTATTCTGACATAAAACAGTCATCCAAAAGCTATTGTCAAGAACAGCTGAAGGCAAATTCTCCCCATGTTCAGCCAGGCTGATTAGTTTATTTTCTCTTTCTTATTTTCTCTCAAAGCTGGGACTAGTAGCTTTGAAAAGGAGAGTCGCAAATGAAAGTAAAACCACTTTGTGCTTGCTGTGCAACAGCATTTTAAATCAGCCATTGGAGATCAAAGGATGTACAAGATGAGTCATGCTATTTTAGGTGTGCATCTAAAGCTGGGAAGTAAAGAAATATTAGAAGCAATATTGCCACACGGGTTTTTTTTTCCCCTCCCTTTCCTGGCAGCTTCAGACAAATGAAGACAAAAATAGAAGCAGAAGCAGATTGAAGCAACACTGACATTTCAGCTCGACCAGTATCTATTCCAAGAGGGACAGCTGTGTGCAGTAATATACCCTTTGATGGGAATTAAAAAATCATTAAAAAAATAACAAATAAATTTCACAGACCTCCAAATTATTTGCCATGAAGCCAGTAACCTGGGAACAGGGGGAATCAATACTACAGAAAGTATAAGGTTTAATCAACGCTTATTAAAAAGCCAGAAAGAAGGTATCAGTTTCAGCATACCTTGAATCTCTCTCATATACGCAACCCTCCCCATACATACATACATATATATATGTGACAAAAAGTGTGTATTTGCAACTTCTCACCCATGACTGGAAAAATAATCAGAAGTCATGACTTTCATCAGCAGAGGCGACATGAGATAAGAGCAGATCTTTGTCACAGAAAGGCAGCAGTTCTGGCTAGACCAAGTTAAGTATTCACAGGGCTTTTCACTGTGTCTTTCCTTTCCAGCACTTGAACTTCCACTCTGGCTAAAAATAGCTTCCTTAGCATTCCTTGAGCTCTCTGCTATTCTCCCCCTTCCAGCTCATGCAGCCATAGAAAGAGACACAGCACAACTGGGAGAAAAGGAGCAAGGGGAAGAAGAGAGAACATGACACTAAATCCCTTGTCTGCAAGGGACCAGAAGTGGAATGGCAGAGCTTTAAAAGCAGGATCTGGGCTAAATTTCTGACCTTCCCTATGCCTGATTTACACCCTGAAACTTAAAAAGTCCCTCAAAAAAGACATTTAAAAAAAATCACGACTGGCAGGATTAGGAAAAGAGAGTTTAGTTCAATCTGCAATATTATTCAGTTATTTAGTTCTACATAAAACCAGATTTTTCTGTGCCACTTCAGCCTAGTACTTCAGAAGGAAATATGAAAAAGAGACATACACAAACTATTTTGCCACTATAAATGTGTTCACCTTCACAGCAAACTTTTGCCAGAGATCTTTAGCTTCAGAGCTGTTTAAAAAAGTTGCAGTCAAAACTCCAATTAGAGAGATTATGGGATTACACTGTGCTTTAAAGACAACAGCGTTCTGTTTCTTCCACAGAAACAAGTAGTAATTCACATGGTAAATGCATCAAGGCCATAAGGGGCTGTAGGACCTTCAAATCAAGTGGCATAGTTAGAAATCTAACTCTAAAATACACGGCCCATCTTAATGGCAGGACACACACTGCCTGTGGTAAACAGTTTTAAATTGCCGTGGCCATCTTCAAGACCTCTCAACTCTGCCCTTTCAGCATCCGCTTCCAACTCCCTCAAAATTTTAGGTTCCTGAATGTATGAAAACAGCTTTCCCATCAGAAACAGCTTCCATTTAGCAAATAATTTTCACAGACAAGCATGGCTTCATTAGCTTGAGCTTATGACCATGCAGGCAGGGCTACGCAGGTCTCAGTCCAGTAGCCACTGTGGCGAGCAGGTGAGGCCAAAGGCTGCTGGCTGGGCTCACCCTTTGGGCTGTGATCACTGGCACAGAGGCCCAGGCAGACCAGAGCCCTGCACGGGAACTATCTTCACCCCAGACAAAGGAAAACAGCATATACACCAAAGATGGGGGTGCTGCTTGTCCCTGGGGGGGCCTGTGAAGCCAAGGCCAGACAGTAGCCACACCCAGCTGTTGTGTAGACAGAAGGGCTGCCAAGTTTCTTTCATAGTTGTTTTAATTAAAGAGAAGGCCTCGTGCACCAACGTGTAGCACCGGCTCCAAAACCTCCCCAGAGCCCGCGGGTCTCTGGAGCCAGGAACCTGCTCCAGAGCCCTACACTTGGTGCAAACCTGCTGCACTTCTGAAAGCGCCATTTGAACGGCACCCTAAACCCTCTCAAAACAGAAGGGCGTCTACGGGCTCCCATGAGAGCACACGTTGCTGCTGCTGGGACAGGAAAAGCAAAACCAAAAGCATCACCCCCCAGTCTGCCCTGTTCCCCTGTCCCTTCCAGCCTGTGCTCCCCGCAGCCCTCTCTAACGCTACCCAGAATGATGAACACTAAGCTGACAGCACAGGCTTCGGTCACTTTCGCTACCGTTTTTCAGAACAACCCCTTTTTTGTGTATCCCCCACGGCTGAGCACCGAGCACCTGCCACCTCCCTGGAAGACGCAGAGTGCGCTGCACCTGAGATGGCAGCTCCTGGGAAAAGCAGAGGTGAGCTGTTTCACCGAGACAGCAGCCGCAGCCCTGACGGGAGACAAAGTCTGGCCCAGCCAGCTCTCCCTCACGCCGCGGCGAGAAAGACCGCTGCGGCCGGGACCCCCAGGACTAAACCCCACCCCACAGGCACAGGCTTGGTCCCCATCTGCTCCAGGGCCAGCGGGTCTCGAACCGATCACCGGAGTCATCGGAAGCTGGTCGGGGCAGGACGGTCGGCGGGTGACGCGGCCCCCGCGCGTCCCCCGGCACAATAGACCCACAGTGCAGAGCTAATGGAGCGTGGGGGTGGAGGAGGTCTCAGTCCCCCGGCCCCTTTCCGAGGACATAATAGTGGAGCTGACATCTGGGTGAAGCCAGCCAGAGGCTGGGGATGCTCAAGGAGATGCTCCCAGGCGATTTGGGGACATCAGGAGCATGAGGCTGAGCTAATATCCCACAGCTGAAACCTCCTGGGACCTGGGACCACTTCCAGGCCATGTCCCACCCCCCGTTACCCACAGGGAAGCTCTCGAGGATACCCCCTGCCCCGGGCACACTTTGGCCCCACTCTTGTTGCCACCAGGACTGCCAGGCCCCAGCTGGTCCCCAGGGCTGATGTCCCCTCCCCGCCGGTCCCTCCGTGCCAGCCAGCAGGATGGGTTTGGATAGGTCTCCGTGGTCCCATGGTCCATGTCCCCAGTGCAAAATTAGCAGCCCACCAGCTCTTCTGGTGAGGACCACCTCAGGCTGATGAGTTCTGGGGAGCGCAGAGCCCCAGAGCTCCAAGGAGAGTCCTGCAGCCCCTCAATTCCAATTGCCCACCTCCTAACGAAGGTCCAGTGTGAGTCCACACGGCCAGCTCTGGAAGAGCAAGAGCTCCACAAACCCTCCTCAGCATGATTATATCCTTGAGGTTGGGCATGGGGTGCCCAGGAACTGCCCA